>JBBMKC010214141.1:0-23027 GCA_037834085.1 Bipalium vagum | reverse complement strand
TAATAATCATAATAAATGTAAGCACAATCAGAATTTACTTGAATCATTTATTAAAACTCAAATTTGAAAACTGCCTTTTCACAATGATCTATCAATTCAATATAATAAATATATATTAATTACAAATTCATCACGATTTTCCTTATACCCTCCCTGTTAAGAATTTTTTAGCTTTTCGACATTCCGTTCCAGTTTTCGTCCCTCTTCACTTTCCAAGATATATCGTTTGTAAGTTCTCTGACAGTTCTAAATTGTCTCTCGATCTGACCATTTGTGTTATGATGATAGGGGCTAAAATATTTTATTTCTGCACCTCAGTGTTTCGCAAATTCTCGCATTCCTTCCGAGACAAATGTTTTCCCATGGATCACATTAATTGTTCTTGGGCTACCGAATCTCACAGTTTGCTCGTCCTGTGAAGATAATGCAGTCAAAGAAATATACTTAATATACTGATCTATAATTCACAGAATATACTTTTTTCATTCACAAATATCTACATATATGTTCTCGAACATTTCTTTAGCTTTTACCTTGTATGTCTTTTCCTTTGACTTTGTTGTTTATGTTTTAAAATGTTGTAATATTCACAAGTTTTCAATATCTTTCTTACCTTTTCTTCCAAATTCTTTACTTCAAATGTATTGCTTAAATAGTAAGATCCTTTGTGAGCCAGCCTTCGATAACTCTCTGTACATGTTTGTCACTTGATAGTTTAGTTTCTTTCCTAATACCATCTAATGTATTGTCTTGATCTTATCTCTCTTTGGGTCTTCATCAAGCATTGTGTGTAAATATCACATTTCGGTTGAAATAATACATCGGCATTATTATTAATTGAGTCTTTTCTGTAATCCTTTCTGATGTCTAAAGAGCTCAAAAAATTTATTCATGTCTGGAACTGAGACGTTATTAGTCTTTTTGACTTCATCATGAACGTGATAGTCCTGTGATCAGTACGTAGTGTTAACATTTTTCCGTACAAGTAATGATTGAAATGCTTGCAAAAATAGTATTTTGGTAGTAGTTCCTTCCGGGTAATACAATATCCTTTCTCATGACTTGACATTGCATGCGATTCGTTTGCAATTAAGTGCCCGGCCTTCCTCATCTTTCTGTGATAATAATGCTCCCATTGTGTCGAAGCTAGCATCCGTCTCCAGGATAAATTCTTTTTGGACATTCGGCGGAGCAAAGGACGGGCGTAATAGTAAACTCTTTTTTAAAAGTCTTCGAATGCCCGTTCTATGTTATCTGTCCATTCCAGTCGCTTGATATTCGAACTACACAGTTGTTCAAGCGCCCTAGCTTTTTGGTTCATAGTCTTTTATAAACTTCCGATAATAGTTGCATATGCCTAGAAAGCTAAGTTGGTTTTTAACGCATTTATGTCTTGAGAAATTCTTTATAGCTTCAATCTTTGTCGGTTCCGCCTTAGTTCCATTTTTTGTTAATGATGTGTCCAAAAAAATTGATTTTATATCTGAGAAATTGACACTTATCCAGGCTTATCCTTAATCCGGCCTCTTTAATCCTGCAAAGTACTTTGTCTAATCGATCGTAATGGTCCTCCTTGTTTCCTAAAAATATCAGTATGTCGTCCAAATATACTAATTCTCCTTTGATATTTCCTACGACCTTCAGCGTTAATTTCGGAAACGTTTCTGGGGCTACTGGAATTCCAAAAGGTATTCAATTGAACAGAATTGTCCTCCTTTCGTAGAGAAAGCAGATTTTTCCTTTGATGCGTCATCTAATTCTATTTGATAGTTTGAGTTACCCAGATCAATTAAACTGAAAATATCTGCCTCTTCCAGCATTTCATTAACATTTGGCATCGGGAAAGCTGGTCTTTCTGCCACCGCATTCAATTGTCTGAAGTCCAAAAAAAGTCGCACATCCCATTATTCTTCTTCCACACCCATGTCAAAGGCGTGTTCCATGGAGAATTAAATTTCTTAATAATTTTATATAGAATACGTTTTTTATGGCCTCCTCAATTTTGTCCTCTAAATTTATTGGTTGTCTAAACGCCTTGACAATGATTGGCTCTTCTTTCGTTTTAATTTGATGTTTCATGACCAACGTCCCATTTATCAGCCATGAATGCATCTTCGTGTTTCTGAATGATTAATCTAAGTCTCTCGTCGTCTCTTGTATCTATTCAGATCAAAGTTTTCCTGATTCTTTCATCCGTTTGTATTAATCTTTCAAACTTATCTTCTGCAGTTTCTGAAAATATCTATTATTCATAATACTTACTCCTGCCTCTGTGCCTAACAAGCAATTGAATTTTATTCCTTGAATTTCCACGATTGTTTTCAGTCGTCTTTGCATTCGATCGTATAAAATCTCGTCCACCTGTGTACTCGGAAATTTCTTGTCTTCTACATGCTCTCTGTACACAAAACTATCCCTCTTCACAAACCTATATATCTTCTCAGCTATTTTTTCATCCATACCTTTTGTCTTTGGCTTTTGGGAATCGTCTGAGCGGCAATTAATATGTGGCGCACTGTATAACGTCTAATATAAGGCTGCCACCAACTCCCCAAATAGTGGAGCCTTCTTGTTTGGGTATCTGTGCTCTACACTCTCATGAACCTCCAAAATGCTGTCCTCTGATCTGAAATAATTTTCGTCGTACATTGTATTAATCCCGTTTCTGTGGCTCATTTTGGTTCGTCCGTTATTACCGTACCTCATCATTGTCGTTTTCTCTACTGAATGTCACTGTCCATTTCGACTTAATTTTGTATTCTGAAAATTTGTACATGTCCTCCTTATGTGCCACACTTTTCCACATCCAAAGCATATTGGGGGTTTTCGTTCCTTGTATTCTTTACTGACGTATCTCAATTTATTACATGACCAACATTTTATTTTTCTTCTTGTCGGACATTTGCTAGCCATGTGACCGATACTATTACAGAAACTGTTCGCTGCTCATAATATTTAAATTGAGGACGGCCTACGTTCTGCATATTTGTAATTCTCATCGCATCTCTATAGGTTTTCACTGTTTCAATGGATTCCTGATTGGAATTCTCTATTTCGTCCATCACTACGATTAATTCTTTGATTTCCTTCATTGTGGTGAGTTTCCCATAATTTTATTTCATTGCTGATCCGTTTGTTTTTGATTGTTTTGATCATCATCTGTATTTTGAGCTGTTCTTCTAGCAGATCGTGGGACAGTGATTTCTTAACCAGTTTGTCAATGTTCTATGAAAATATCTTAATTAGTTCACTTTCTCTTCGGTAAGCCAGACGTTTTCCCAATCTGTAACAATACCTACTGGCGGAATAAATGCCATTCGTACATGATCTGGCATATCCTGCAATTTTTCCGGATGTCTTCGCATACTCGTCGACATCATACAATAAATCAATGATTCTCTTCTTTTGGATGGAATGTTCCGGGCTTCAAAATATCTTTGAGCTTGTGCAATGAATTTTCAACAACATCTCATTTGCATAGAATTTAAGCAACAATCGTTCAGCTATTGGGTCTGGTTGTGTGGTTGCCATGTAAGCACAATCAGAATGTGCTTGAATCATTAAACATAAATTTGAAAACGGCCTTTTCACCAAGATTTGTCAATTCAAAAAAATCCTTTTAAATTTCATTCGTAATTAATATATAAAAATAGATATTAATTACAAATTCATGACGACATAAATAATAATAATTATTATAATCAAATATTTTCCTTTAAAGCAAATAATAAATAAATAAATAAAATAAATAAATTTCTATTTTTTTGTAACTTTAAAGTCAACCTAATTTTCAGACTGATTTGAAATTTATATTTTAAGAGTTTTAAATCCAGTTACGGACATTTACTTATATAATGAATTTTATATTTTAATAAAATTGTATAATATTTAGACCATTCATGAAAAATAGTGTATTTTTTGTTGTGAAGACAAGAAAGCAGTTCCATAGTTACAACAATTTCAACTATTTTATCATTAAAGACATTTTGTGATTTGATGAAATAAATTTTTTACTTCATTTGTAATATAAATTAAATTTTAGTGGGACAATAATGATAATAATAACCACATTTTTGATGAAAATAGTCGATCCAAGATACATCTTTTTTTATCAAAAATTGAAGATATTGTTATTTTCAACATATGATTATGAGATATTATAACCTGGTCTTTCTAGGTGGACAATTCATAGATACAAATTTAGTGCACTAGCTTGATATACTTAAAAAGCAATCCTAAAATAGCTAGAAAGCTTTTAAAATGTGTTAAGTTCCTAAAAAGTGACTGATTTTAAGTTAAAAATATCGAAATTGGGCTTTGAGATTACTTTAAAAAGTATTTAATATCAGAAGGATTTACGGATGAACGTTCAAGCACAAAAACTAAAAATCACTTTCAAAATAATCGATCAAATAAAAATTCAAATGAAATGAGAGAACTCAGATGTTTTTAAAATATTTATTTGATTTTTACAATTAAACTCGTTATTGGATTATCAAGTACAGATATCTTTTGGCAGAAACTTAGTTTAATGCTCAAAAGTTCTCAGCAATTTACCAGCTAGCGGCTGTGTAAATTGTAAAAATAAAGCTTTATTTGATTCTCGAAAAGCTTCGAACACAAAGTGTACCCCGTTTATCCCCCATTTTTTTCAGGAACAAAAACAAACTTAAAAAATAGGTTAAAAATATACTTTTGCCAACAAAAAAATAATTATACAAAATTACTAAAAATAGAAAAAATATAAAAAATCATAAAAATATATTTTAAAAATCCAGGGTTTTTTTATTTGTAAAAAATATGTTGACAAACGGAGTACACTTTGTGTCATACAAATATAAAAAATATAAGATACATTTTAAGTCATATAAATTACAAAAGAAATCACTAAAAAATAATCAAAAAAATAATCAAAAAAAATAATTGTACTGGGGACAAATATATATTTTTTAAGTTCAAAAAAATCACTAAAAAATTCGCTAAAAAATGGTTGAAAATGGTATTGTGAAATTTGTGATAAATCTTTTAATAAAAGAATAAGAGTCATCATGAAGATACAAAAATACATGAAAAAAATATTCAACGATTTCAACGAAAAATCAACGATATCTACGAATAAAAACAACGACTAATGAAAAAATTAAAAATATTCAAGAAAAATTTCCAATTATTTTTCCCAAAGTTGACATCCAATCACAAATCACAAATAATAAATTTTTTAATAAATTTACAACTGGAAAATACCCAGGTGAATTACATTTAAAATCTTTAAATCCTTTAAATAAAACAAATCCAGTTTGCTGGATCTGGAACAAAACGTTGATAAACGTTTAGAAAATTATAATGAAATAGTAGAAAATTATAATGAAAATCAAGATTTATCAATTCTCTGAATTCCAAAACCTGATTCAATTCTAATAAATCGAGTTGATCAAGCAGCAATGAAACATGATGTCAAATATATGTCAACAGATTTAAAATATTGACATATTACAGATGTAGAAATATATTCATGAAATGAACAATATTCAAAATCAAACTCCAAGAGAAAAACTTGAAAGGCCAATTGTAAAATTAATAATCAAAGGAAAGATAGCTCCAGGATTAGGATTAGAAAGAGCAAGTAAAAATGTGGCAAATGAAAAATTCTGAAAAAGCAAAAATTCTCATTCGTGAAAAATTAAAAAAAAGATTACAAAATAATTCTAACAGTTATCAATTTATATACTCGTTTTGCTTTCGCTGTTCTTCTAAAAAATAAAACAGGTTAAATAATTACAGATGCGTTTGAAAAAATATTTGAAGAATAGGGCTCTGAAAAACTTTTGGTTGATAAAGGTACTGAATTTTATAATAAAATATTTGAAGAATTTTGTGATGATAATTAAATCTATTCAACAGAGAAAAAAGGAAAAGCAGTTGTCATTGAAAGATTTAATAGAACTTTAAAAATTTTAATGTTTAACATATTTACGGAACCGGGAAATAGAAAATGGTTACATCTTCTACCAAATTAATTAATTTCTATAACAACAAAATTCATAATTCAATTGGTATTTCCAAACAGAAGTAAGTAAAGATCCAGCAAAGCTGTCAAGGACTCCGACCAGTCCAACAAAGTTTGCTGAGCCTACGGTTAGTCCAGAAAAGTTAAAGATTCAAAAAGATGAAAACGAAAATCTTAATCCTTTAAGTGCTAAACCAAAATATCGTATTGGAGATCATGTAAGAATTTTTAAATACAAAAATAAATTTTAAAAAGGATATAAATCTAAATGGACAAATGAAATGTTCATTATAAATGAAATTATTTTCACAAATCAAAATTTTTTATGGTATTATTGATTTAAATGGAGAAAAAATATTGGGCAGATTTTATGAGAATGAACTGCAGAGAGACGAAGTCTTAGAGCTTCAAAGAAGCTCTCTATGAGATGTAATCTAAGAAAAACCTTTTTTAAAATTTAAAATATTTATTATATTACTTATTATAATAAGTAGCATTTTTTATTAATTTGATTTTTCAGATGAAAAAATTGATGTCTTTCAGGGCCTGTTCAGCCCATTTGGCAGTGTATGTGGTGCCACAGCCTCGTTTTAGTTGTCAGATATTCGAATCTTCACTTGTCTTATATTTCCTTGTCTTTCTTAAAATACTACAGTCCCCGCCAAAAGTCTTTGGCCACCATGTAAAAAAGCCTAGTTATTTATTATTTAGTTATTTATTTTTTTATTGATAAATTTTGATGAATGATTTAATTATATTTTGTAGAGAAATCTTAATATGCCAGGTAAGAAATTTTTTTTTACCAGTTTTTTGTTTTACCAGTTGTATCTATTTCTTTTTTATTAGTACTCCAAATTTCCATATGATAATCTTTTAGAGCACGTACAAGTATTTTTGTTACATAAGATCCAATCCCATAGTTTTTTTCAACTTCTGTTATATCTCCTAAATTTTCTCATTGTAATTTTTCTATTTTTCTAACAGGCATACATTCTTCATGACAACAATTTTTATTTTCACAAGAATCATCAATAAATATTGTACTATCAGCATCACAATAAATGACTCTTTCATTTAATGTTTCTAAAAGATTGTATAATCTTAATCTTTAGCATGAGCAGTTGTAAATAATGCTATATAAATATTTGTAGTTTTATTTTGTGTTTTCCTTTCTTCTTGTATATTATATTTCATCATCCAAACTTCTACATTTAAAAAAATTGGATTTGGTTCTTTAATTTTGTCATCGAATATTATTTTATAAATATCATTATAATTATAGACATTAACATTTTTCAAAATCATCTCTCATTCCAAAATGTCCCCATAAACTAACTAAACAAATTTTAGCTATAAATCTTAAATCAGAATTAAATTTAATATTATCAATATCCAAATCATAAGCAATATTTTCTGCTAAAAATTCAATTTTTGTATTACAATTATTATTATCTTTTTTACAATCATGATCACATGTTAAACTGAAAAAATAGCCATGAAAATAACAGCCATTAAATTTATAAATATAATAATTTTTATTTTGTTCATCATAATAGAAACCATCAACTTTATATGTTTTATTAAAGCGATTTATAAAAAGCGAGGTGTCACGACCACACGTTGCTACATCTAAAGATTATAGTAACATATTTAAAAATATATCTCTAAAAATTAAACCACCTTTAGTTAAGATCATAACATCTGTTAAACAATAATAAAAAATTTGAATTGGAAAAGTTAAATATTTCGTTATTTAGTATTTTTTCATCATGCCATTGTTTTAATAATTTTTTTCTTTACTATTATTGCTCATATAACTATAACCATAAAATTCTAAATCTGGATATTTACCAATGTAATATTGATTTTTTGTTGTATTGAAATAATGCGGAAAATATCCTTTGGAACTTTTAAAACCACATGTTTCTGGAAAAGATTTTAATGGACATAAAGTAAAATTTATTGAATATACAAATCTTATATTAAAATTTTTTATTTGCATGTATCTGATTTTACTTCCTGAGCTAATTTTTTCAACTGGCAATTTATTTTGAATTAACCAACCTAATATTGGATGATTTTCATATCCTTTTGCATAATGTGCTATAAAAGTATATTTTTCAAAATCTTTACAAATAAAAAATTTACAAAAAGTATCAATTAAAGAAATTGAGTTTTCAATTATTGTTTCTTCTAAAAACTCTATATTATCTAAAATATTTTCAATTGTTAAATTTTCTAAATTTTCAGTACTAAGTTTATAATATGATATTATGTTTGTTTGTATTTTAAAATATATTTTGCTTTCCGAATCTTAAGCAATTGCATAATTCATTTCATGATAATCAGTATTTTCTTCAGTAGCTTCAAAATCAAAAAATAAATATTTATTACTTTGTTTAAATGTTCTTTAATATTTTTTTTAAAATAACATTTGTGATTATTGAAATGAGGTTTGTATTGTTCATTACAAACTGGACAATTTTTATAACCACACTTATGTTGATATGATTTAAAATATTCTTCATTACAAATATCACAAACTTTTTTTATATCTATAAGATTTACAATTAGTTGTTTTACATGTATGTTGATTTTGAAATCTTATTAAACAATCATGACAATTTTTTCTTGATTTTTAAAAAGCTGCTATTTTGTAATTGAAATAAAATGATGATTCTCATGATCATATTAAATAAAAGTTTGTTTATTAAAAATTTTCATTTCCTTTATATATAATAGATTTATTATTATTATAAACTATAAACTATATGTTTCAAATCATTAATATTATTTTCAGTTTCTTTAATTTCTACTTGAGCTATATTATGTAAGTTTATTGCCCATTCTTCTTGAATTATGTTGATAGAATTCTGTGCAAAATTTTGAATTACTAATTTTTTAGAATTTTTTCCACTATAAGATACGTTGTTTCTTCCTTTTTCTTTGTATAGTTAAAATTCAAATGTTACATCTTCAATATTTATTGTTTGTCCTGATTATAAAATTTTTTCTAATCTTGTAAAAAATTGATTTACTGTTTCATCTTTTTTACATAAAGTAAAACAACTATGTCCTGAATATATTAAAGGATTTAAAGGTGTCAGTTATTATATAATAATAATAAGTCATAAAAATAATTATTATTATTCGTTATGGTTTCTAAAATACGATCATCAGTCATTCATATTTAAAACAACACACTTTATTTATCTAAATGTCGGTCTAATTTTTTATTTAAATATTTTTTTAAATTCTGAATGGTGGAAATTATTATTTTTAATTTTTTAAAAATTCTTTTTTCTTTTTAAAAAAAATATTCATTTTTTTAAAAAAAATTTATTAAAAATTAATTAATCTGAGAAAACATTGACCACCCATTGGATTTTACTTTCTCCAGTTTGAATATTGATCTCCGGTTGCCGCTCTTTTATTAATAACGATTCACATATCTTCCGTTCATCGTTATTATCAAAATTATTTATAAGTTTTCGAATTTTTTTTAAAAAATGAATATTTTTTTTAAAAAGAGAAAAAAATTTTTTAAAAATTAAAAATAATAATTTCCATCATTCAGAATTTTACAAAATATTTAAATTAAAAATAAGACCGGCGTTTAGATAAATAAAGTGTGTTGTTTTAAATATGAATGACTGATGATCGTATTTTAGAAACCATAAAAAATTTATGATGTTTACAAAATTAAAAATATTTTAATATTTATATTTTTTTCTATTTTTAGTAATTTTGTATAATTATTTTTTTGTTGCCAAAAGTATTTTTGACACCTTATTTTTATGGCTGTTTTTGTTTATGAAAAAATGGGAGGATAAACAAGGTACACTTTTGTGAGCACTTATTTAGAAGAGCTTAATTAATAATAATAATAATATCAAGTCAATCGGTAAAGATTGCTTGATAGTAAATAATATATTTTAATAAAATAAACTGATGTAACGAAAATTCATACAGAGTTTATAAAATGAGAATAAAGATTTCTTACTAAGTTTTGTAAATGATATTGGTTTATCAAGTGTTTGAAATTTTCTAGAATAATTCGTCCTTATTGTGATGCTTAAAATCGTTCTCTGCTGAATATTCGCTTGTCTCTTTTAGAGTCCTATGTGTGAATTACTGAGCTCTTGGTGAGAATTATTGTCTTTTTACTATTTCTTGGGTTTATATAAAAACACTTTTCTGTAATTTCTATTTTTAGAAATTCATATTATTTTATTTGCCTTAATTCTATTTTTAAAAACATATTATTTTATTTACATAAATCTGTTGTTATTTGTTTTATGGTAATGTTAATAATTGATAATTTATAATGAATATAATAATAATAACAACAATAATTATATCCGTTTTTCTGACTTGATCATCCCATATTACAAAGATAAAAATAAAAAAATCACAAAAAGAATTGTTTATCAAAAATGTCATTATTTTGGGATGCTCCACAAATGTATCAGAAATACATTAAAAATGCACATTTTCAAAACTTTTTAAGTCTGGATAATTAAAATTTATTTGTTAAGTTGTTAATTAAAAAATTTTTAATGAAATACAAAATTTAAAAAATATTTAAAAAATCAATTATTTTAGATCTGAATAAAAAATTTGAATATCAATTTAAAGAAGTTTCAGATATATTAAATAGAATATTGGTAATCATAGATAAAACCGATAGCAATGAAAATTTAGAATTAATGAAATTTATACAAAATATTGAATTAAAAGAAATATATATTATACTATTGAGAATTATAAAATTTTCAATGCTAAATTCAAGCCATATATTTGGTATTCTTACTGGAAATCTTTAACCCTAGAAATTAATAATTCAAATGATTTAAAAATTTTTATAAATAATATAGGATGTTTAAAAATTAGAATAAATTTTTTTTGAAAAATGGATTTCCAAAAGTATTAGTTGCTGGTAAACATGATTTTAAAATTAATAATTTTGAAACTACAAATCATTATCATATTTTTGGCTGATATAATATATATCGTAATCATTTTTTTAAAAAATTATAAAGAAACATTATATATTTCAAATAAAACTTTAGAAGATAAAATTTAAACTAACGAAGAAACTTACAAAGAAAATAACAACTAAATGTAAAGAAAATATTAGAAGTAAGAAGAAAATAAAAATTGAAGCAAAAAGAGTTGAAAAAAGAGATAAAAAACTATGATAAAATTTTATTTTTATCCAAAATTTAAATATTCGATTTTATATTATTAAAAATTGGTGATATTAATGTATTTGATTTAGTTTTAAACGAAGAAAATCATTCTGAATCAAAAATTATATAAGGAAAGAGATATTTTAATTAATAAAATTAATTTAGATTATGATTCGATACTTTAGAAAAATTAAATAATAAATGTCCTCAAAATAAATATTGTGAAATATATTTAAAAATCAAAATAACTAAAGAAAAAAAATTATTATGGTTAATAAATAATTGTACTTTTGAACCATTTAAAAAACTAAAATGTAAAAGATAAAAAATTATATGAGAATTTTGATATACATGAAATTAATAACTGATATATTAAAATTTTATCAAATATATTAAAATTTCTAAATAATTAATTATTAAAATAAATATTGTTTATTTTATATAAATATTCTTCAGTAAATTTAGATAAATATTATTTAATCCGTAATTGCAGTTGATTTGCGATTTATAATCATACTCTTAATGATTATTATTCTTTAATAATTGTATTTTGGTGACAATTGATCACCCAATCTATTTTAAATGATAAATATTATTTAAGATTAATATTCTTTAAAAGATTTATTTAATTTCCGTAGAATTTTTAGGAATAGCCTTCTAAATATAGACATTGGAGGTCGTAAATCATTTAAATTTCATAGAATTGATGGGTTTGCCAACAAAACTTGATCATTTAATATAATACTATCTCGCCACCGAGGTACTGATAAAATATAATAATAAAAAGAATTGTCCAGCCGTCAGGGCAATGATTTAGAGTCTTAGTATTATAATAAGGGTAATTTTATCTCGCTATCGAGATATTAAAAATAATAAAGATTGATTAATGGGAAGAGCCTTCTAAACATAAAGATTGGCGGTCGTAAAACTAAAATTGGTAAAATATCTCGGACCTCATTATTAATGTTAATAATTTCATTAAAATACACAATCGAATTTTAATCTTATAGTTTAAATGAGTAGCAACAACACCAAAAGAATCAAAAAAATAAAAGAGAAAATTGCAAAATTCGATCATTTATTGATTAATCACTACAAAAGATTTCATAAATCTACCGGAGTAACACAAAACATCATTATCGCGATTGGAAAATCATGTAAGAACAATGACTAACAATAATCACAGTACGATATATATCTTTATATATCGATCAAACACAGATTTGTTGAAATATGGTAGACTCGTCATTCTCATTGCTCTGTTGCTGCTGTTTAGAAACAATGAAGTTGATGATGTTTGTAAAATGCATGTTTGTCGATTCAGCTTCGTTTTCCGTTTGGAAATCGGGCAGCAGTTTGCGAATTTTTGTGATCAAAGCATTGATCCGACTGGCTGGCATCTGCAAATTAATGATAATAACAACAAAAATAATAATTAAAAATATCGATGATGAGGAAATAAAATTAATCGATAGAATAAGAATATTGGAAAATCCTTATTTCATTGATTGAATTATCGAAAATCGAAAATACATGAACAAAAAACCATTACATTTTGCGGATCCTTTTGAAAAAAGTATATCGATCGACTTAACAGCTCAATCAGAAGTTGACCTTTCATCGACACATCGACACATTCGTTGGCCAATTTTTCAGATTTATCAAGACAAGAAATGACTTTTTTGAAGTCGCGCAACTGAAAAAAAAATTATCAAAAATCAATTGAGAAAGCAAAATTTTTTTGAAACCATCTCACCTCCTTTCCGTTCAGGTCCAACGGCTTGCCGGACCAAAACAAGTGGCCAGTCAAGGCCACGGCTCGACTTTGATCCATTTTCTTGATCAACCGCAACACTCCGGCCTTGGCACATTGAGACCTTAGTGCGAAATGATTATCTTCACTAAGGCACGAAACACGTTCCAATGTGCTGGTAATCAGTGTTATCGCACTGATTTGGGCACGCGAATCTCCGATTTCCTCTTCAAACAGCGAGAAGGCCTGTGTTTTTTTTTTAATGAAATTGATTTTTAACATTTTTAAAAAAATTCATAAATAAATAATCATATAAATTATTTTATTGATTATATTTATTTTAAAAAATCGCTACATTTTTAAATTATAGGCCAATCAATCATAATCAATAATGAAATAATTAATTGATTTTTCTATTAAAAAATATCTATTCGATAATAGGATTAACAATAATAATAATTAATCATATGATAATAATAGTTGTAAACCTGGGAAAAGAATTCGTAAGCCAACAATTCTCGTTTTTCAAATTTGTCCATTTTGTCTACAGTTAAAGCTCCTTGTAGAAAAATTCTAAGTGCCAATTCTGCGGACCCGTTATTTGCAAAATGAGATACACAATCATAGAAAAGTTTGAAGACTTTGTCAAGTTTTTTCTGCCATATTTTACTGTCTTCAAAATTGTAGTGATACCGAATCGCGAGATTTAACGTCTGAAAAGACCAATTTTCACTCAAATGCGATTCTTAAATCTACAATCTTCTCTACCTGGAACACAATGGGTACATAAGAACGCAACAACCTCTTGGAACCACCAGGAGCCAACATATTTTTGGCTTTAACAAGAATTCGGTAGTTTTGATCCAAGTTATCATCGGTGAAGCGAAACAAATGAATGCTTTTAGCAAGTAAATTCTGCTCTTCTTCAAATTCTTCCGGGTCAATTTCTTCTGAATAATATGAAGGGGAATTTTATTTGTAACTTCAGCTTGTTAGAAAGGTTAGCAATTTAAAATTTCTCAAAATATTTAACAATTTCAATTTGATAAATAAATGATGTTTTTTTTAATTGTCATTAATTATTGGTTTAATTTTTATTGAAGTAGCACCCACGAATCTCTATGCAGACTTTCAACCTTTAAATGTTTTTAAATGCTTTTAAAAATCTTCCGTTTTTGAAATGAGATGAAGAATCTTTGTAATTCCAGTTTATGAACTACGAGCGTTTATTTTGAAACGAGAATTGTGTCTGATCGGTTAAAGTTATGTTCGACAGCGAAAAAGATGTTCTTAACACTTAGTGTATTTTTTATCTCAACACTACAATAATCATTAGTTCTACTTATTTAAAGAAATTATTTATTTAGATTTAAGCTGACAACAATCTACGACAGTTGTTGATCTAAACTTTTACAAATCCGGTTGCAGTTCGATTGCTTACAGATTACTCATTATTCAATTATAACAAGGTTTGTTTTTTCCGTTTAATCATCAACAAAGAATCGTGCATTACTTTATATTTCGCATTTTATTATATATTTTCTATTCTAAAATATTTACTTATTTGAAAGCAAATCTAATCAGCACTCTATCTTCAATTGATCCATGTCCAGTGTTGATTTATTTCTCAATTTTCTTTACCTGAACCAATCCAAGGTCAAAATGATTGACAAAGTTGGTCTATTCTTAAGCCATGTTGATTCTAGTTTGATTTTTGTTTAAATAATAAACAAATTTGTTTAAAATACTTTTATCCCATGAAATATATTTTATATAATCATTGAATAATAATAAATCATCAGAAAACCACAATTTCATTATATCTTGCTTGGATCTGCTAAATTTATGTTATAATAATTATCAAAGTATATATTAAATTATACATTTTAAAGGTGGTTATAAATTATTTGGGAATGTTGAAGTATTAATCCAAATGAATATCTGATCAAATGTCGTAATAAAATAATAAAGAAAAAAATTAATAATTTCATAGAAATCCACAAATAGTTGATAATACTGAAAACAATACCACACGTTCAATCGATCTTCAAATTATGCTAATAATGATTTTGTCAGCATGCAGATGTAACAAATTCCAAGTCTTATTTTGCACACTTACAAAAATTGAGAAATAAAGAACTAGATTGGTTTTTTAAAAAACTTAAAAATTAAGGCTGTTGGAATATAAATAGACTATTATTCTAATAAAAGGATATTAACGAAAAATTTACTTAATTAAAATGATTGATTTTAATCTGAAATTGTTAATTAAAAGAAGTAATGAACAATTTGTTTCTTTTTATTATTATTATCATTATTATTATTATTATTGTTAGAGAAATAGAGATATAAGAAAATTCACCTTCCTGATTCACTTCAGGACTGTCAATTATCAACACCTGAATGCACTTAAACAGGTTTTCGAGCTGTTCTTCTGTGTTCAAGATGTGATTCTCATCAATGGTATTGTTTAATAAATGACAAGAAATCAATTTTCGACCGTTGTAGTCCAAATTTTGAATCAAATCCGAATAGTGCTCCAATTTAAGAATAATACGAATATCTTTGTAAACATCAATTGGCATTTTCAGTAATCGAATCAGTTCTCTTGACAGACATGAGCTGTAACTAATCCTGTTATCCATTAACAATTATTCTGGTCAGCAAATCAAATTACTTGGTGATATTCATGTTTTTCAGAGCATCTATCGCTCCTTTAACGACATTACTAACCAGTTCCAACTTTTCCGGATACACCTTAAGTGCTAGATGAAGCAGAGAAGCTTCCAAAGACATAATATCTTCTGAAGGTAAATCTTTTCTGTGTTCCAACATCGAATTCACCTCTCTTGAGAAAATATCAAACAATGGGATACTTTCAGGAATAGCAGTGCCACTTTCTTCGGTTGCATATTGAGACAAACTAAATTTTTTAATAAAAATTATCAAATATTTAAGAAATTTAAAAATCAATAAGACTGACGATTTTTATCAATAACAGAAAAAGAATATAAACAAAATGTACTGAATTTATTTTAATTCCTTAAATATACAAATTTATTTATTATTAAAATGCACTATTATTATTATTTTATTATTATTATTATTAATTAATTGATTAATTAATTAAAACATATATATTACCATTTGATCCAGTAAATTGTAAAACCAAAAAGATTTGTAAGTAAATGATTTTTTATTTAAAATATTAAATAACTTTTATTAGCGCACTTAAATTATTATATAGTTTTACAGATTTGAATATTGATTATTTTATAAATCAAATCATAAAACTTAATCTTCCAAGACGTAATATTAATTTCTTTATAATATTAATATACAGATTATAAGAAATAATATTTAATATTTTATTAATTAAATAATTTTAATTTCTGCAATAGATATTGATTAATTAAAATTAGATTTTTTTATGGTAAGGCATAAAATAATAATTATTAATATTAATATTATTATTATAGATCATAACTAATTTTTTATATACTATCTATATTATAGACTTATAAAAATAAAATCTTGAATTACTATAATATGACAGAAAAAATCGATGTAAAGATTTCTATATTTTCAAAAATGTGTAGTATCAAAATGACAAAACAAAATAAACTTATGAGTTAAAATTCCATAATAATCCATATTGAAAAAATTGAGTACTACAACGAGATCAAAGTTGAAGCTATTAATAGAATTAATATTAACATAGGATTTAAATATGTCATTTCATTTCATATTTTAAACAAAAATGAATATTATCAATTTAAAAGTTACCGTTCAATTAGAGCACCAATGATCGACTTTATATGGACGACCGGTTCCAATTGCGAAGTAGTCCGTAACAAAGTCTCTAAGGTCTCTAAATGAAACTCGTCAGGAAATACTTGAATGACAACATCCATCAAATATTCTTGTGCGATTGCATCATGGCAATTTACTATTTGTTCCAGTATGGCAGGAAGAACAGTCTTCATTAATAATAAGAATTATAACACTTACTTTTACTGCTGTTAATATTATCAAAATTATTTTAAAAATTATATTTTCAGAAAAGATATATCGATTAAAAAGTTCGACCAAAACGTTTTTGAACAGGAACAATAAGGAAAAATTTTTATCAACGCGAATCATTTATTTATTACAACAATATATCAAACCACTTTCAATTACCATTTGCACATTTCATCCAGCACAAACTGAGGAAAGACACTTAACTTATTAAAAATGTTACAGAAACAACTTCAAATAATAACAGAACTGCCAAGTTTGGTTCCAGAAGATCCTCTTAAGTGTTGACGTATATTAATTGTTGTAAAAATATGAATATTTTGTGAAGCTATTGACATTTTATCGGACTTCACTCATTTCTGGTTTCATAAAGGGAAGCGTACATTGAAACGCATTGTTATTTTTTTCAGACTGTTGGCTATTATCTAACCTATAGTTTCCAATTAACTGTCTTCTTAAATCAATTTCATGAATTTTCTATTCAATTTCTTTCTTTCGGTAGCTGACTGCCTCTGTCCTCATATCTTATTTTTCAACAAACTAAAAATGTATCGGATATTTAAGAAGCACATGTATTAGTTAGCCTTCACAAAAATTGGTATAACTTTTTGGCCTAATAGCAGGTAAAATCGTATGACAATTGATACTCAACTTTAGTGACAATTAATACAAGAATTGGTCACATAAAATAAACTCAAACTAAGCCATTGAAATTCTTGACAGTGATGTGCAGCTATTTCATGTACTTTGCAATAAAGTGCAAATCAAATATTACTTTTTATTGTTAAACTACTAGTCAGCGAACTTTAGGGATAAACCATGTATACAAAGTCATTGTGCACATGGGATTATGAATTTTTGCAGGAATTATTTAAAATGATGATATTAGAGAATCGATCTATTTTAAATGTTTGTTAAAAATATCAAATCTCCAATTAAAACAATAATATTAATAAGACATTAAGCATTTTTCTTGAAGGCATTATTAATATTTTAAGTTTTTATTTAGTGATTTCGAAAAAAAATTAAATACAAAAAAAGTTAGTCGACAATCAGTATTTAAGATACAAATAAACGATTAAAGACTGTGAACGCTCGTCAAATTCATTTTTTCTTAAAACTTTGACTTGAATTGGTAATATTAAATACTTTTTGCTTTGATTCAAGATCTGTTGGAATATTTTTAATATTGATTCAAAGACTTTAATTATTCAATCTTTTAATGTTAATTTATCAAAGTAAAAATAAACTACAGAAATAATCGTTTGGAAATGAACAGGATTTCCGTCTTTCGAGATGTCAAATCAAAGTATCAACAATTTTAATGGATATTGTTACATTTTAATATTTATTTCTGCATGAAATCAATACACACTGTTCTCTATTCTGTGATGCAAAAGTGGAGGTTCAGATCATCACCAATATGAACAAAATTCACACTTGTTCGAACCCCCTCCCAATCGGATGTCAGTGTTATTATCAATAAAATGAGACTTGATAACACTGAAAATTACACGAGCAACACATGTCAATTAATTTAGGTCATGTGCAATCATTTGATTGGTCCGTATTTATTGGCACTTGTTATGTAATGAAAATTCAATTACACGTAAAATAATCGATAATTATACTTCGAAAAATCTAGGTCAAATCGAACAGAAACGGAAGTTTCTTGTAAAAATAAAATTATTCAATATATTATGGAATTGGTGGCCGAAATTAAAATTTCTGGAACAGTGATTGTGACAATTTTCAGAAATTAATAATGGCACCAACCAATAAAACAAAAATCAAAATAGATTATCATAAACCAGAAATGTTGAACAAATTTCAGTAAAAAGAAAATCAATCATTGATTTTATGATGAATGAAAACATATCGAAAAATTAAACTTGAAAATTACCGTTTTATATCGTTCAACATTTATCGATTCCAACTGGCTGAGTCGGTTTAAATTTGTTCCAACTAATAGCCTTAGCTCCTTTCTCTCTTGTTCCCGCTTTTCTTTTTCTCGTGTATGACCTTGATGTTGCATGCGCACCCAAAGTTTGTTCATTTCAGAAAAATTCAGCAAGATAAAATCAATACTGTCCTGAAAGAGAACATTAAGATAAATAAAACAAAAGTAAAATAGGAAAGGATTAATATATTTGTAAAAATATTATCAATCAATAAATAAGTTGTGTGACTTGGTTTAAATAGTACAAAAATTATAATTAGCTAATCATTAATTAAAATGGAAAATTACTTAATTAAGACTCCTTAATAATAAATTCGAATTGTATTTTTCATTGAATTTATTTTAATTATTCCAAAGAAACAATGTTTCTTTAGTTGTTAATATTGAATAATTATAGACTATTTAATCATGTCTTAATAAACTAAGTAATATGATTGATTAATGAATAATATAAACCTGAAATATATATATTTAGAAAAATTGAAAAAATGTACAGATTTAAATTTTTTAGTTAATAATAATTAGTCTTTAAAATTTTAGCAAAATAAATTTTTGTCCTAATCTTTTCCAGTACATAATATATAGAAAAAGAAATAATAAAAATGCTTTAATAAATCGATAGATATACAAAAGATGTTATTAACATTAAATATTAATAACGTTCTAATAAATGTATACATTCTAATTTACATCACTGCATTTATTGAAGACTTAGTGATGTACTGTGAATAATCAACTTTTATTTTTATTAAAGTTGGTAGTTAATCTTTTTGACCCCATTGATTATTTTTTTGGTTTTAAAGACAGTTATAGAGTATTTCTAATATTTACTGCTAAGCACAATAAAACAAAATATTTTACAACACTAAAAGTTGACTTCCTTATTATTTACTTTTTCATACAATATTGAAAATTCAAAATAGCTTTATTGCGCACATAAAACGATTTTCTATACACATTACTCGTTAATTAAGTCAATATATATAAATCTGACAAAAAATGTTAAAATATTTATGAATTAAAATAGTAATATTAATTCCCTTGCCAGTTACAAGCTACACAACCGGACGACTATTGATTAGTTTTCCTTCGAAAATATTAATAACACAATCTATCATTTTCTTCACATTTTTTTGTAAATTGACAGTAAATTTTTTGACGAGTTGAGACGAAAGATCAATTTCTAAATTGATATTCAAAAGTATGTGGTCAAACGAAAATTTATTGAATTCAGTAAAATAAAAAATGAAGAGAAATAATTAAAGGAAATTTGAATGAATAATTTCCAATCTCTCTTCAGTATTATTTCATAGAAATATTTGTCAATTTCTACAAGGAAAAATCAATTTTTCTCTGACAAGCAAAAAAATGAAATAATATTCTTCTTTAGTGTCTTTCACTTCTCAAATTTATTATTATTATTATTATTATTATTATTATTATTATTATTATTATTATTATTGAATTTATTCAATATTGACTTCTCAAATATTATATCAATATGGATTTTATTTTTTTAATTTATAACAAAGCAATATAATATCGTTAATAATTGATTTTTTTATCAATAGGAGGTTAGCAAGTGTTAATAACAAATATAATCACCAAAATTAAAAAATTGAAAATCAATTAAAAAAATCATCACACATTTGAAACTTATCACATAATTTTTTATGAAGATAGATTTTAAATCTCAAATAATTATTAATTTTACTTGAGTTGTTCCTTGTTCCGAATCTGGTGTACCCTGTTCTATATCTGTGTCGGGTAAAAGATCTACACGAAGGCATTGTAGCAAATAGTTTCTCAAGAACAATCCTCTCAATGGATGCTGAACACCACGACTCATTTCAACTAAATCCCTTAAAATATCCTTCCTCGACAATTCATTGCATTTAATGTAAACCACTCCAACCGTTATCAATAAGTATCTGTCAGAAGAGAGAGATTATCAAAAAACGACAACTAAAAACATTTAATACTCAATACAAATTATTATCTTAGGTAGAACAAAAGATAATAAACCCAAAAATAATAAATTTAATCAGTTTTGATTCGAAATTTTCTTTAGTGGTTTATTCATTTTACTCTATTTATTAACAATCGATACTTTGAAATTTTAAAAATCGATGCTTTAAAATATACATTTATAATTGTAAACTTTAAAACTAATCACTTAATGAATTCGAAGGATATTGATTGTAATAAATTAATGTTATTGATTTATTTATGTTTTCGATTTCCATGCATCTCTGGAATCGGATAATATATTTTCTTAGACAGATTACAGATACAAAAGGACTGAACATCAGAATAAAAGCTAATAATTATGAATTTTTGTGTAATTCAGAGAACTTTTAATTTTCATAAAGTAAATTGAATACATAAAAGAAATTAAATAATTAATTAAAATCATCAATTTCATAAAAAAGAATTGAGAACATTTTTTTTGGTAATCTTAGTTCTTTTTAAGTTTATATTTTGTTTTTTATATATAAAATTAATGAGATGTTGCATTTTCATGTCTATTTGCAACTTAAGTAGCAATAAGAAAAAAATATTTTCCTCTTTTTTTTAAAAAGCAGACCTTACCAGAATCGAGTGAAGAAAAAATCTAAAATAATCGATGATTTTTGAATTTTAATTAATGATTTCCAATGAAAAATACTAAATTCATCCTTATATATTAAATAAATAAAAGTATCAGAAATTTTAAATTGTATAAGTTAAATGTGCAAGAATTTTTTTATTCAAACATTAACAAAAATTCGAAAAAATTTCTTAAAGAAATGATGGATAAATAAAATAATAATTATTGAAATATTGACACTAAATTCTAAAGTGGAATTTTATCAGCCAATCGTAAATAAATGTCTAAATTTAACTAATATTTACCTCTTTATTAAAAACATATATTTGTTAAATATTTTGTTACTGGAAATGGTTTCGCAATTAATTTTGAAGTTTTATAATTAAAATTCTAATAAACTTCAGTTAACTAACAATCTAGGAACGATGTTTCCAGCATATTGTACGAGTTCATACAAGTCGCTAACTTGTCTACCCTTCTGGAATTCTTCAAGTAAATAGATTTCTAGATGGCGCAGTTCGTCAGTTATTGCCATATCTGTTTTACAAAGTTTAATTTTTCACAAAAATAATTCTTTAATACAAAGCTCATAATATGATTTCGGAGACAACTGGTGTGCTCTCAATTCTCCAAGCATGGTAGTAGCATGTTTCAAACCATCCATTAGTTTACTCTTGTCCTAATTCATAAATAATAATTTTGAAAAACTTAAAAGATGCTTACTAAAGAACGTTTCATTTGAAATGATTGAAGCTTAACTTCAGTTAAAGCTTCATCCAATAGCCGCTCTTGTTCATCTTGAGTTGCCATTTATCATAAAAATCTAAAACACGATATTACATTTTAAAATATAAAAATAAATATTTACTAGTGTTGGATTCCGAAAATAATAAATAAATTCGATAATGCGCTATTGAAATTAATTACAACTACTTAACTAAACAATTTTGTAATTTAAAACTTCAATAAAGTTATTTGAAATAATGAGTAGAACATGGAAATATATATTAAAATTACTGTAAAAAAGTTGTACGGTTATTTAATTAAATTTATAGACATTTTTCAATTTTAAAAAAGATTTCAAATGAATTTTAAATAATCATTTATAATTTTAGGATACTTAAATCATTCTCACTTTTATTTACTATATTCGAAAATACAAATCAACTTAGTAATATGATTCGAAATATATTGTCTAGTGAATAATTTGAAAATTGTTATATTTTAATAAGAAACTGTTTTGAAAACCATTTATTTGAAATTGCAATTGTTGAGTTCTAGGGATAAGAGGATCGTAATTCTTTATTGGAACACGAAATTGGACATTTGGAAACAAAAGAAACAAAATAATAATTAATGATAAACGTCAAAAATCATTCTTTTGTTAAACTTTTGGGTTCTTGGAACAATAAAGGTGATGATAGATGATGGTGAATAGCGATAATAATAATAATAATAATAATAATAATAATAATAATAATAATAATAATAATAATAATAATAAT
>JBBMKC010214130.1:0-12774 GCA_037834085.1 Bipalium vagum | reverse complement strand
AATAATAATAATAATAATAATAATAATAATAATAATACTATTATTATTATTATTATTATTATTATTAATGTATTACTTTAATAATAGACCATTTCAAAATTTACCGGTGGATGAAGAATTTGAAACTCAGGAAATTATACATAATTCAACAAGGTTATTTTATTTCCATTTTTTAAATTAATCAATTCTTTTACATATTATCTTATTGTTAATATTATTGTTGTGTTCTTCAAAGGTACATTCTTCAAATTATAAAGACCACTAGATGGATATAATAATAATATCCCTGATACTAATAATAATTCTAATATTAATAATTAAATTATGATACTAAAAAATTACAATTAATAAGTAGTAAACTTGCTTGTGGTTAATATTAAAATAATTTTTTTTGATCGTCTAATCTTGACAATATCAAATGTCGAATTTCCAGGATTAGACCATGGTCCGCAAAAAAGGATTGAGGT
Organism: Bipalium vagum; assembly: GCA_037834085.1. Classification (NCBI taxonomy): domain Eukaryota; kingdom Metazoa; phylum Platyhelminthes; order Tricladida; family Geoplanidae; genus Bipalium; species Bipalium vagum. Next base: position 12,307 of record JBBMKC010214130.1, on the reverse strand, counting down.
TCCCAAATAGGAATATTAGTCTACGAATGAGTAATAGTCTGATCAATATAAAAGGTGTTGAAGTCCTCAATAGACTGCCGTCAAATTCAATTGGGTTTCTTGAATTATTTTTCGTCAAATTGCTGTTGAATATTTATTATTACGTGTTTATTATTGCGCAACAGGAATCAACGATGGGTCCTGTGAGGTTCAGGATCATCTAACAACCCCACAACTCATCGTCAGCAAAACGGTGAATGTTATTTTCATTTCTATATATTATTGTTTTCTGATTATTATTAAAAATTAACATTTTGATAATTTAACTGTGACTATCGATTTTTTTTTCATAATTATTGATATTTTAATTATTTTTATACTTTATTTGCTTTTTATATTCATTGATTATTTATTTTTACTGTTGGTACTTGCGGATTGAAATTGATTTGTTTAGGGTTGTGCGTGGTTATTTTTGGACATTCATTTGGATTGTGTACTTCCGTACTGGTAAAAATAGTTTTAATGTGATTGTTTAGATTTAATTATTTTGAACACGTTAATGAAAAAAGTGAAAGAGTCAGTTACGAAGTTTTCATAATAGTATATATTGTAACATTATATTTTTACGTAATCAATTAATTTTAAAACAGTAATGATTCTATAATAACAAATGACGAAGTGGATGAAAGTCGAAAGGTTCTCATAACATTATCAAAGTCGATCATTATCTTCATATTACTGATACCATATGGCATTTGCGAATCTCAGGTATGACCAAATATAATTAATATATTTAACTTTCGAAAGTCAGACTCAATATGCATATAAGTACCAATCTAATCACATGCGACTACCACGGTTAAATCAATATTATAGTGAAGTAATATTTTTATTTTATTATTTTTTTATTTTATTTTTTTTAGAAGTTTTAATGTACAACAATATTTCTGTAATAAAATTTTCTTAACTTTATCTGTTAGAGTTTCTTTTGTAATTTCAAAAATATTATTTTTTATTTTTATAAAAATAAATTTTATGATTTATTTATTTTTACTTAAACTTTTTCACCACATTCTTTATTAAGATAACTTTTATGCTCTTATTGATTGAAATAATATTCCTTTCTGAAGAAAGATATCCAATTTTGTTTTTTAGCGATTCAACTTCTGGCCGATTCTTTTCTCGAGCACTACAGTGATTATTTTTTTACTCTTCTTATGGATCGTTAAAGAAAAATATCGAAAAAAAATTTATAACAGGATTTATCCTAAAGATATAAGATACCGAATTGTTTATGGTAATATCTTAATGATCCTCTGTACTCTGATGTCGGGGGGAATGGAAACGATTCGCTTGCAAGTATTCTATCATTGGAACAGTTCAGCTGTCACTCCACCACCGGACGCAATTAATCAGAGCATTGGTAGTACATTTTTCATTCAGAAAGATTATGTATTATTATTATTATTATTATTATTATTATTATTATTATTATTATTATTATTATTATTATTAACTTCATTGATTATAAGTAGTATTATTTGTACGTCATCTATAAATTTGATCAGTTTGTTAGGGAGACAGAGCAAATTATAAAAGAAACACTTTAATATTGAAATAGTATGAATATTTAGGTAATAATGTAATTAAACATAATGTTACTAATAAGGAAATATAAATTATATAAATATAATTTTTTTATTTTCATACTTTGACATTAATTAATAATTGCGTGAACACTAAACCTTGATCAGGATAAGTAATGTGATACTTATACATTTACAGATAAAACTATTAATTAACCAATATAAATACTTCATGATAAAAAATGTTTTCTTTAAGATATTAAAAGACAGTCAAATCTCATTATAAGGTATCCCCCTTATAAGGGACACTTTAATGCCAAAATTTTTGGGACCCATTTTTATATAGGAAAACATCGTACTCCCCTTCATTTTTGTTCAGAATTGCTTAAATAAAACCATAATAATAATTATTATGAATCTTAAATTGAATAAACCAATCGCATTAAATAACCAAGAAAAATATAAAATTCGTCAACATCTACAACAGCACAAGAAAGCCAATTTGAAAGAGGCAGCAAAACATTTTTCAAATATTTTTGGTAAACAGCCAATTATAAAAATTGCTTAAAAGCTTTCTAAAAGTGAGCCAACAGATTCAGATCAATTTGATTTCATTAAAAGAGCCACGAAGCCTTAATATGAAGGATTGGAGAATTTTCTGTAGATATCTATTAATCAACTTTCATCGAAAAATCGAAATGTGACTGAAGATGTTATGAAAGTCCAAGCTACTAAATTCGCTATTGAGCTGGGTATTGACAATTTTAAAGCATTCAACTGTTGACTTTACCGATTTAAAAAGCGGCATAATCTGAAATCAAAGTTTTCATCTAATGAAAGCGGAAATATTAATCTACGGCAAATTGAATCTGCTAAACTTCAATTGATCATTAAAAATTATGAATTATCCGATATCTTTAATATGGATGAAACTGGTCTTATATATAAACAACTTCCTTCAAGAACTTTATCAATCATAATGTTAAAGGCCTTAAAATGGATAAACGCAGATTGACTATTGTATGCTGTTACAATGCAAATGATAAAAGGAAACTTACTATAATAGATAAATCTAAATCTCCCTGATGCTTTCGGGGTATGAATATATCAAAACTTATTGATTATTAAACAAATTCTAAGGCTTAGATGACAACTCTGGAATTTAATAATTGGGTTTGACCATATTTGATCGACATCTTAATCGAAAACCGATGTTGTACTTAATTGAATAAAAGCCTTAATTTTTCTTTAAAACTATTATTGATGTTCCTTTCAGAATTTTGCTATTACTTTTATTGCCCGTTTGATTTTTTAATATTGTAAGAATGTTACTTTATATTTCTTCATAACAAATTTTAGAGCAATTCAAATATGAAGTTTTGTCACATTCGATATATTTCTACCTTTTCCGATTTCGATTATCTTATGTGGTCATAATATTATTACATGTTATTGGAAATCAGCCAGTTAGTAATCGTGGATGAAATACAAATTCTTTTTTTTATTTTGATTCAAAAAATATTGGTTGGGAACAAAGTAAATGCACAATTCTTATTTGCTTAGTATTTTTCTTAATTTCTACAAAGTTATAAATAATATTTTGATATCTTTGTTTAAATATTCGCTATATTTAATCGAAAAAATCAATATCACATCAAGATGCATTTTTATTGCTGATGAACAATTTCTAATCGGGCTTGCATATCGAACGATCACAATAATGCATCAATAAAACTTTTGAAAAGAATAAAAAATACTGCTGAATTGCGTAAATTTGACTTCGAAAATCATGCAAACAAAGATCCACTGTCATTCATTGACATTGTGTGCCTTAAAACTTTTGAAAGCATTTCTAAATCTTCAGCAGAAACAAAGATACAAATTTTGAAATCTATCATCTCAAAATTTGAATAAATGTAAAGAATTTTAAAAATGTATATATGTTAAAACAAATTTTACATTTCCGGACAAACATTCTCAATAAAAATATCAATTTTAATGTTACAATACATTTTCAAAACTTATTTAAGAATTGCTCAAATTTTTTATGTCTTAATATTTGAGTAAAATAATAAAAATATTTTTTTATTAATAAATAAATCCAAAAAAAAATTACCAGAAATTTTTTTAAAACGGCTTCCAGGAACATTATTCTTTTAAATATAGATCTTCTTTGAAATATTTTTAAAGCAATTTTTTATTTCCAGGTGATCAATCATTTCTAGCTGCAGACTTATCAGTTTTCTTCATGTATCCTCAAATCTTTATGGCCGGATTAAGCGAGGTTTACGTAGTCTTGTCTGGTAAGTTCAAATATTTTATTCAGACATTATATTCCGGTGTTAAAATAAAAGAAAACTTAATAAAACATATTTTTGAACCAGTAAATGTTACGTGGTGTGGAAAAAATTCCATAGACGTGCAGAACTATCAATGATACAAAGATGAAACTTTATGCACAAAAATGACCCATATACCTACCTGTAAACATAAAATTATGTTATGCGACATAGTTCTTCCAGGAACTTCGTCTATCAATTTACTAATTAAAAAAGACAAAGAGTAATGTATCTCTTTTAAATTTTTTTTAATATATCCTTTTCATTGTAAATATCTTGCACTGGTCTTACGAGATCCTGTTTAGATTCTTTTTTCTTGTTATCGTAAATTTTTTTTCAACTGATTAAATAAGAAATCACTGTTAGCCAAATTAGGGATATTCGATGGGTGTGAAATCAGCAAACTGCATTTTGCATCTATTACATTCATAATTCTGTGAGCTTTGTGAACTAGAGTGCAATATATAGATCTTTTTACTCTTGGCTTTCGTCGTGCTTTCTCTCAGAATTAACAATTGCGCAGCAGTAGTTCGAATTGATGATTTCCGAACCAAAGTCGATTTTAATCACACGTTTAATACAAAGCCCTGAAGGCAACTAAAAAGTTTTTAAAAACCAAAATTTCAAGAGAATTTGATAAGCTTCCTTGAAATAGGGACTACTATTTATGCGATTTATCAATAATTATTCAATGTAATCTAGAACAATTAAAGAATTTCTTGGGATACATGGGATACAAATCGGATGTGTTGAAAAAAGGACAATTTCTTAAAAATAATCAAAGAAAATCGTTTAATCAAATCAAAAATGATTCTAACCAAACTTAAAGAACCAGCAATCAGATCTGATTTTGTTTACTTTATATGAAATAAACTTCGACCAAGATCACAACAGAAGTGATCAATTTTTATCTAAATATTCTTCAAAATGGCCAACAATCATGCAAATTAACTTTTACCATACCTCATAGTTTTTTGAGATAATAAGAACTGAAGGACTAGCGATGCCCCGTCACTTTTTCTCACAAGGCCTTAGAGTGAATAGAAGGGTTTAAATATCGCAAGAAGATTCTGCTCCATCTCATAAGGCTCGATTAACTCAAGAATCGATGGGTAAAAACTTTCATGACCACCTTACTCAGAATATTTGGTCTCCTAACTCCCCAAACCAAAATCCATGCATTATGCATTATTGAGAAAGAGGTCAATGAACATTCCCACAATAATTTGTATTTACTGAAAGCCACCAGAGAAGCGCCAGGACCACCTAGTTAAGACATGCAGACGAGTTAGGCTTCGTGTGGAAACAGTACTACAAAATGATGGTATATTTTTTGAATAAAATTATTTTTAAAAAGCGTTATTACTTGTTTATACGTATACCATTTTTCATCAATAAAGTTATTACTTGTTATTATATTTCTATTTTCCCTAAGACATCAATATGTCCTCAAATTCCTTACGCATCCTGTATACAGATCTGATTCATTTTTGGAAACAGTAATAACCGAAATTTTAAATGCAGAATATATATCTGTGGAGATGATAAACAAAAAAGTTAGAATGAAAATATAGATCCTAAAATTAAAAGAATTAATGTAAGCTAATTTAGATTTTTGAATTTAAGGACTTCATGAATCTGATATTTTATCTTCGAATCCTTTCCATCATCATAGAGAGAGAATTTCATTTGATCAGAGACTGAATTATCCCATCAATGGAAATCAAATGATGGAAGAAACAGGATACCAGACCACAACAAAATGATAAATGCAAGTGAAAATAAATTGAAAATATCAACAGCAAAGATTATATGTGTGTTAGTATTCCAAAGAACATTAACCAAATTTTATTTTTATCCCTGGTTCTTACTGTCTATTTTCCCCTCTGACTTCACTGTTTTTCTTTTGTTTCTTTCGATATCCGGGAAAAAAATAAAAACAACAAGTTTCTTCGATAACTAATGAAAGAAAATAAACTTAACATAAAAATCACTGAAGTGTCAAACACTTCTGATCAGACCAATTCTAACTTCAGATTGTTTAATTCCTTTTCTTTCACTTGATGAAATCGTTCTTTCAGGAAATGCTTGAAAAAAGATTCAGTTTCATTCATATTGAGTATAACTTCTGGATTAATTCCTGGCAATTTTTCAACCATTTATTTCTATGGGCTGAAACATCAACATCATTCATTTACATCTTAACTACGACAGTTATTATAATTTAGTGCAAGAAATGTATCTTTGATGTTCAACAACTGATGTTACAAGCAAATAGAAGGAGTAGTCATTGAGGACTACTTATTGTGACGAACATTATCATCAACATTCATGGACTACTTTGAAATGAAATTCGAAAATTATCAGGGGAGCAAACCACTGGCTTATAAAAGATACGTTGATGATTAATTTTTAGATTCGAAAGTGAAAATCATATCGATCCTTTTTAAAATACATGAACAGTCTACATGGAAATACTAATTTCACGATAGAGAAAGAAAGAAATGAAAAACTGCCATTTCTAGATGTTTTGTTAAAAGGAGAAAGCGAATAATAAATTAAAGATCAATATATTTAGAAAAGTGACGGATAGTTTCTATGATAATAGTTTCTATGAAGAAAGATATAAAAGTGGATTAATAAGAGGAGTAATTCATAGAGTGTGGTCTTTAACACCAGACTATAAAGATAAGGAACTGGATATTATTAAAGAAAGGTTGAGAAAGAATACAAATCCAGATAGAAAAGATCAATGAAACAATTAATAACGGAAAACTAAAAAGACGTAAAGAAAAGTGAAAAAAGAAAAGAAAAGTTGAAGAACATACTTAAAATACAATTTTCAAAAGGGTTTAGAACATTTAAGAACATAATAGAAAAAACTGTTGAGATATAAAAGTAATTTCAATGTCAGCAAAATCGAAAAGCTATTTAAAAATTAAAATGTCAACACCTGCAATATTGCAAACTAATATCATATACGAACTTAAATGTCATGGTGTAATTAATAGCCAATACACAAGGAAAACAGCGTAATCTCAGAACACGTATTAATGAACATTAGCAATTAAGCAGAACTAGTCAAGTTTTAGATCATTCATTGAGTTGTGTTGTGTGAAAAGGTAAACTTAGCGCCGAAGAATTTCGAGTAATCATGAATAATTTTGATAATAACGATGAACGGAAGATATGCGAATCGTAATTAATAAAAGAACGGCAACCAGAGATTAACATTGAAACAGGAGAAAGTAGAAGCTAATGTATTGTCATTCTCTAATTAATTAAAAAATGAAAATAATAATAATTTCGACCATTCAGAATTCTACATAATATTTAACTTAAAAATTAGACCCTCTTCTAATAAATGTTTAGAAAAATTTTGTTTTCAATTTTTGAAATGTGTTTATTTTATATATTATTATTTATTATTTATATTATTTGTATAACCTTCACATGTGATAAAAAATACATAAAACTATTCTGAAGAGGATTTTGAAAAATTATTGAAAGATAACCCATCAGAATAGTAGAGGTACACGAAGTATCACTAATAATTTCTAAAACGTACTTAATACTGTTGGATTGGCCAAATGCCTACCTGTAATTAATTATTCGATTTTGTGTTTTGATGTTTATTTTGACAATTCCCTACTTATTTATTCGTTATGTAGTTCATTAATTATTGACTGAAGTAATTTACTCGGCAATTATATATTCATCTAAAATTAGATCATTGTGTTCTTTTGTCATTACTGTTATTGATTTTTTGATGCTTTAACCATTTGTTATCACCTGTATTTTGTATACTTGATAATTTGTGTTAATTGATTGTAGCATATTGTGATTCATTCATCTCTATTGCACTTTAGAAGCATAAGCAATAGGATCAGTAAATTGTGACCTCAAAGATTTATAATATTAACAATATTATAATTTTATTCTCTTTTCTATTCTTTAGTAGTTGCAGTCCCCGTCAAAAGTCTGAGCCCACTTTCAAAAAATGTAAAATTTCTATTGTACATTTGAAAAGACGTATTAATTCCAAAAATTTATATATTATGTACAACATTTATAATGAATGAACATTATAAAAAAATTAAATATTTTGTGATCTGTCCTTTAGCTTTAATGACGATTGGACATTGACTCAATTAAATGTTTGCAATAGTCAGGCGAGATATCATTTCTCCACACTTGATTAATTTTCATTTTTAGGTCATTAATTGATGTTGGATTGAGATTTGAGACTTTTTTCTTCAAATCGGACCAGCAGTTTTCAATTGGTCGGGGGAATTTCCAGGCCATGGATAAAGTACTTCCATATTGTTTAGCGAGATAAATTTTTTTACAGCCTTGGCTGTATGTCCAGTGGCTCTATCATACTGAAAGATTTTACCACTTTCAATTGGCAGAAGGTAGATCTAATAGTTGTACCAGCAGGAACAAAACATAAATTACTCACACCATCATATGACATTAATGACCAGACCATAATGGAAGGAGAATGTTTTACATTCTTCACAGTATATTTTGGATCAAACCTTGTGCCGTCAGGTCTCCAGACGCGTATAACATTGGGAGAGAATTGCTGGATCTTACATTCGTCTGAAAAAATAACCTTGTATCAATCTGTGAGCTTCCAATTCTTTCATTTGTTACAAAAGAGAAGGCGGTCTTTAACATTTCGGCTTTCTTGCAGGCCTTCTGGAGTGCAACGAGAAATAATGTCTAAGTCTTCGAGAAATGGTATTCATGCTTTCTGGTGCATCTGAAGGAAGTTGTGATCTAATTTCACTTGTTGGTGCAAAAGGTCGAATACAGGACAACCAATGAATCAATCTATCAGTTGTTACTTTTGGCCTCCCACATCGTTGCTTGGACTTGAATGATTTATGCAACTCATACCGTTGAATTGAAGGTCGAAAAGCTCCCCTTGACATTCATTCTCGTCGCAATTTGTCTCTGCGAATAACCTTCGTCGTTCAAAATCAAAGTTTGAGCCCTTTTTCACCTATAATTTAGCAATTATTTAAACAAAAGTATTTATTTGACAAGAATAATATTAATAATTATGCAATATCAATATGAAAAAACAATAAATTGATATAGGTCAAAGTCATATGAATACCTATATCTAAATTGAAGGTGGGCTCAGATTTTTGACGGAAACTGATTTTGACTTCAGAACAACTTTTTCCAATTATTAATTTTATGCATTATTTACTTCTATTTCCAGAAGTTTTACTCAATAACACACTGGGTTTGGAAATCAAAATATTTTATGTGCATCTTCGCATTTTGTTCATGTAAAAGCTGTTTTCCGATGCTTGAAATATCGTCACCAATATATGTTATTAATATTTATTTAAATATTTACTTTAGGCATACAGCTGATGACTATGGTTTCCATGAAGAACATGAAGTACTTATCCATAGCCCTGTTTATGTCGGCAATCGGAACCGGGGGATTATCTGATATTATCTCTATTGCCATTAAGGCTTCCAAAATTTTCCATGCATCAAATCTTAATGAAAGAATACCTGAGAGTAATGGAAAATGCTGCAAAAGTGAAAGCCGACTTGATTACGTTCTCTACGGTCTAGCTGTCCTTGCCCTTTTATCTCTCCTTATAAGTATTATCCTCATGAAAAAGTTTGCTCGTTTTTTTGTCAAAGAGTACCAAAATGTAGACGATCCTGAAATTATCAATAGAATTAATTAATCGTGAATTAAATCTGTTAAAGTTCTTAAATATCGTTTCGTTGTAATTATAGAAATATTACGCCGATGATCCGAAATTGATTCTAAATTGAGTACTGCTTATCTACTTGTTAACGCACAGAATTGGTCATGTATCAGGTCAGAGCTACCGTTTGATATAAGACAGTATAGATCACTTCCTTCATAAGGTTCTTTTTTTGTATTCTAGTTTGTCTGAACCACAAGATACCCGTAATATTTTAGGCTTTATATAAATGCTCTAAAATGTTTAGAATTTTCTCTATATTGTGAAATTGGATGTTCTTTCAATCTAACATAAATTGATATTTTCCTATTTCTTCTCGTCATTAAAAGGTTTTAACTTTTTTTTAATAATTCGATATTTCAACGATTCAAATTTTGTCTCCCTATTATTAGTGACAATTCGCCTTTTATATTGTTATATAAGACAGTAATCAGATCATGGGGATTTTTAAATATTATAAAAATAAATAATAATTATAAAAAATAATAGTTTTTATAATATTATATATAAAAATTGCTTAGAATTAAAAATTGATATGGTCTGATTACAGTCCTTAAAATATTAAATTTTCCCAAATGAACTGACAATTATTAAATAATAATTTAGCAGATAATTTATCAAATTCTACAAATGTTTAATAATACATTTTTTTATTACTATAATTATATGTTACTATTATACCCTTATAAAAGTAACTTTCGCTTGCAATCGATAACTCCTCACTTTAAAATGTTTTACTCGTAATTCTATTGCCGCTGCACAAATTTAAACTCGATTTGAATTAAAACTCCCACAATAATACTTTATCCGCACCATAATTGAATCAAAAACAATCACAATAAAACTTTATTGATAAGCAAAACTGCACAGAATTGTCAATCACTCACAACTTTAAAATTTTCCACTGTTCACAAAATATCAAAGAATAATAATAAAATATACAATCGAATAAAATTTTCAAATTATAATATTAATTATCACCAGTCGAAATAATTACCAAAGACAATTTACAGTTAAAAAAATATAATTACCAATGAATTATTAAAAAAGAAAAAACTGAATAAAAGACCGAGATTGATCTACGATCACCAACCACTATGCTCAGAGACGGCAATTTCTTTTAATACACATAATTAATCAAACTCTATCTCAACATCAAGATGGATTTTGATCAAACCAAAAGACAAATAATAAAAACCCGCAGCTAAATACTTTGTTTTTTAAAAACGACATCTTTATGGATTATTATAGACAAAATGTAAAAATATGTACTTTTAAAACAGTTTTAGAAAATCAAGCAACGAAACATAACTTTGAAAGATAAGAAAAATCTACTGATGACGCTATAGCTGTTCATATGAAAAAGAATTATATAAAATTGGAAAAGTTTAATTATATATGATTTTGTTTCTTAGAATATTCAAAATTAATAATGTATAGGTTATATATTTTTGGGTTTGCAATGACAAAAACCGTGGAGATGGTGAGTAATAATGATAATAGAATTAATAATAATGATAATTTTAGTTTTAATTTTAATTTTAAAAATCGGAATTTTTAAAATATTCAAAACAGCAATATATCAAAATGTCGTCGTCCAGATAATGATATATTGTTTAATTAGTTTTTTTAAAGAGATATGTCCCGTCGTCGGGATGATAAATTATTTCTCAGTAATATTTGACTAACTTTATCTCAGAGTTAAAGTTAGAATTAATGGTTATTATGGGAAATAGTCGTCTCAAAGCGTAGGGATCTAATCTCTACGACTATATAAAGAGACGGCTATTTCCAGAAAGCCGCCCAGAAAATAAAACAGAATATTATTTTTTAATAGAAGACAAGAATTTTCATTGAAGACAAGCATTTTTCAGTTGAGATCAAGAAGTCATATTTCCGAAGTTATTCGTGCCGATTTCCGAGGATACACTGCACAAGTTAAGATACAAGTCACTTGTTAAATATATATTGCAGAAGTATTGCCAAAATTCCATTAATTTTTCTTATCTATGATGATGGACATATAAAATTATTTACCAAGGGAACCCAATGAATTTTGGAATCTCTAGGTATCTCTGAAGAAGACCTACCGGATGACCTGGGGATCTCTTGTCGCTTCTGTTGAGATTTATGTTTAACTTAATGATTGTTTCCAAGTTGATTTTGATCTTTAGACATTGAATGAATTTGATATTCATACAGAATCAATTTTGATTTTGGATTATCGGGTTGTGTATTTGTGATGATTATATCAGATGTTTGTCGAAAGATTTAATAAAATTTTATTTTGATTAAATTACGGTGCGATTAAGATTTTACTGTGGGGTTTTGATTCAATTGAGTTTAAATTTGTGTAGCTGTATAAGTGAAACGAACACATTAAAAAGTAAGGAGTTTTTGATTTTCGACCGAAAGTTGAAAAATTTATTATTATTATTATTATTATTATTATTATTGTTATTGTTATTATTAAACAATAATAATAAAATTTTAAAAAACATACTACAGTCAACACTGTATAATTTCACATTTTCCGTCCCGCGAAATATATATATATATATATAAAAATGGGATTTTATGGGTGTAAAATGGAAAAGTTAAAATTACGTAACTTATTACTCAAATACAATATAGAAAAATACAAAATATAGAATAT
>JBBMKC010214119.1:0-12775 GCA_037834085.1 Bipalium vagum | reverse complement strand
GCAGCATTTGCATGTCTGGCATCGGAAACGTGTATTTTTCTGTTATGGCGTTTACACGTCTGAAATCCACGCAAATTTGGATAGATCCATCCTTCTTTCCGACAACCACTAACGGGGAGTTCCATGCACTTTTGCATTTAGAAATGACACCGGCATCTAGAAGTTGAGTAATCATCTCATCAACTTTATGTTCAAGATGCATTGCCTGTCTTCGTGGTGCCTGTGCAATAGGCCAGTGACAATTATGTCATGTTTAACCAATCCGGTGTGCCCAATATCAAATAAATGGGTCATGAATATTTTCCCATATCTTAGTAACATATTATGCATTGGTATACTGGTTTGATGATTGAATGCCATCATTACTTGATTTCCTCTATCTAGGTCGGATATTTTCTTAATCAAGTCTGATGACTCAGTATTATTTACCACACACAGTTGAATCCCGAAATTCGTCATAATGTCGACACCCCCAATAAAGTTGGGCTGCAGCTTCTTCACGACAATAATATCAACTTCGATATCCTTTCCCTTCCAAGAGATATTTGCTTTGAACGACCCAAGTGGTCTTTCTCCTCCAGTCGAAAATACTCCACTCAACAACATTTTTCTTTCCACTAGACGTGGATTCTAAAGTTTGTTCCAACAATTTTCGTTCATCACAGTAACTGAAGCTCCGGAAACCCACAACATTTCGATCTTCATACCTCTTATCTTCATCCAACTTTACTGTCTGCCATCCGCTGTCTCGAACATCTCAGCATCTGGCACATTCCGAATTTGTGATGATCTTAATGGTTCAATCCCACAGACGAAATGTGAGCAATGAGGTCTGCCTGGTTTTTTCCTTCATCTAATTTATAAGCATCGTCTTGGTTTTGTGAATAATCTTCTACTTCATCATGAATGCACATTACGGATCTTCTTGGAATTCTCGAATTTGAATTCAATATCGGGCATGAACGGAAAAGGTGCCCATCTTTTCCACAAATCAGACATTTGTTTTTCAGTGGACAATGCATTCGCACATGATCGTCACCACCGTAACAAAAACATTGATTCGATCGCAGATATTCATCTCGTGGTGCTGGAATACCTTTACATCTGTTGTAAAATCGTCTGGCTATATGTTTGGTAGAGAATTGTGGAGCTCTTCGTTGCTCTGAATATGTTGGCTTATCTTCTCGTCTTTGTTGTCTTCTAAATCCGTCATCTCTTCGATATTCTTTCTGTGCTTCTTTAATTATGGGAGCAGATTTCAAATTTGTCCTTTGAGTAAGTCGTTTGTACGCAGATGTATCAGAACGTTTTGGCTGAAATTCTTTGGGAAAATTTCTTTTAACTGTTTCTGCAAAACTTCTTTGTCTCACGACATTGACTTGAAATTCCTTCTTCTGATCCATTTTTGATTCCCGTGTTTCATATAGTTTAGCCATAGCTCTAATATCTTCGACTTTGGCTTTCGGTTTCGAAACAAGAGCATCTCAAAGTCCAGCACTTCTAGCTCGTTTTGTTAAAAATTTGGTAATGATCTCTTCCTGGGACAATCAAGAATTAAAGATGTCATTCATTAAATTCCGAATACGGATCTCAAAAGTTGCAAATCGTTCATCCGAATTTTGTCTAACTTCTGACAATTCGCAAATTAAATCGGTTATTGGTTTCTTCTCCATAAATGTGTCAGCAAACCACGACTTGGTTTCTTCTTTTGTTGTTGCTCCTGTCTTGAAACTCTTCCATAAGATTGAGGCTTCGTCGGATAATAGCAAATCAAATACACCGACAAGGCATAAGTCATTTATACTGAGCCATTCATCAATATCTTTCAACCATCTTTCGGCTTCAGTAGAGCTTCTGTCGTTATATCGTTTGATTTGAAATCCCAAAATTTCCTGTGCATTTTTTGGTAACGCATCCATGACTAATTTTTTGCGTGCTTCTGGTTATAGCATGTACATTTTCTGTGTTGTCGCCAGTTAGTTCTTCTTTACTACACATTGGAAAGACGTCAGAGTTATAAAACGTATTTATTCAAACAAAACATAATTACGTAACACGTAACTCCGACTTTGTTCATACACATTAATAATTTGGAACACTCACAATTATTGAATAAAAAAATATAAAAAAGAATAATATAATTTGGTAACTGTTGACCTCTTGTAACATTCTCCAATATTATAAAAGAATGAACGTTTATTTTGCCTTAAAGAAGAGCAACAGTTATACTAAAGGATCGCTTTAACACTTACCATTGGCGGCAAATTAGAGTTGAAATTCAATGTCTCCATCACCACAATAATTGACCATTTGAAACTAATTAGCAAGGTTATAAATCTTGACCCATATTTATCTCACGAATTATGCAAATATCAGAAAATAAATCCTCTCCAAGCTTGTCTTTCTTTGTTGTTACGACAGAAAAGCAAACTATTTCATCAACGTATCGTGACGCGTGAAGGAAAATGAATTAAATTCGATAATCGTAGACGATCATTTCAATGGTTGAATAAGGACTCTCAGTTACAAGAGGATGCCGAATTAGCTTGAAATATGGTGAAATTCATGCTTGTTAATCAGATGTGAAGAGGTTATGGTATTATTGATTAAGAAAACTTAGTATTACATTTTTGAAAACATGAACTCTTATGGCTTCAAGAAGACAATGTGGATTGAACGATTGAACACAAACCAAACAGAAGCCTTTTGATAACAAATTATGAATCACGAGCATGGAATTTACTTTCAACTTAATATTGGCCTTCTATGAGTATGGAGTTACTGATTCAAGAAGAACGGCTTCAAGTATGTTGTGGCCTCTATATAAATATCATATTGAAACTAGAATTATAACTAAGATTCATTTAGATTTAACTATTGTAGTGTAATAAAAACGAATTTTTCTCAAGTTAATAAGGGGGCTGAAATTGAAGTTTTACGATAAGAAATAATGTAGAAGATTGTGTGTTATGATTGGAAAAGGAATGGTAATCCAAAAAATCAATTAAATGAAAAAACATATATGAAGAATTTTATCAGTGTTTAAGTTTATAAACATCAAGACTGGTTCTCAAACTAACCACTTTCGTGTTACGACTGACCTAAATGATGATAAATAGAGAAGTGCGGAAATTTCACATATGTTCTAAGTTAAGGTCGCAGTAATTTAAAGACAGCTCTAAACACGTGAATTCCGGGATGAAAACATATTCTCAAGACCTAACCTACACTTCGACAACATTTGCTTATAATTTCACCATGTAATAAGTTAATTTTGGTGTATTCTTTTTCTAAAAGATATGTTATCAGAACGACATGTTCAGGTTTTCTTTCTTTTTCCATTTCAAAAATGATCCTAATTCTGGATGTCTGCTACAACCGCCAAATAAGGTGTAATAAATTAATTAAGACTGTTATATTTTAATAAAATTTTATAAATATTTTACGGTATTATATTTCAAAATCTGATATCTACCTTTTAGACAGCGTGTATAGTAAATTTATAATATTCTGTGATAATAATACTTTAATTGTGAGACAATTCAACCAGTCTGCCTTCTATGGAACTTTTTATAAAACCTAAAATTATATAAAATATCTTAATATAAATAATAATCCATTTAATAATAATTATTTTATATTTTATAATTTTAGTAAATTAAAATTTAATAAATATATTAAATAATATTTCAGGTGATTATATAGATTAATTATAATTGATTATACTGTTTGTTTATATCGTTACAGAGCATTTCAGTTTTGTACGTGACAGAGTATTAAATGAATTCGGTAACAATTTTTCTTTGTTATCCATATTACGTAATTTTAGCCTATAACAGTTTTAATAACTGGTGCTGCTGGCCAGATAGGTTATTGCATTGTACAAAGTGTTGCTAATGGCACAGTGTTTGGTGTAAATCAAGTAAGTTATTCACAAATGTTAAGTATTATTATTAAAATATAGCCTGTTAAACTTCACCTGTTGGACATTCCTCCGATGGTACCATCATTGAGTGGGTTGATTATGGAACTGGAAGACTGTGCATTTCCATTATTACAAAGTATAATAAATAAACATTAAATCAAATTGATTAAATTTTTGAAGGTGTAATTGCAACGTCTGATCTAAAAGAAGCTTTTACGGATATTGATTTTGCTTTGATGGTTGGAGCCATGCCAAGGAGAGAAGGCATGGAAAGAAAAGATTTACTAAAGGCCAATGTTAGCATATTTAAAACTCAAGGCGAAGCTCTTGATCAGTATGCCAAGAAAACTGTAAGAGTCTGTGTTGTTGGGAACCCTGCAAATACAAACTGCTTTATAATGAGTAAATATGCACCTTCTATTCCCAAAGAAAATTTTTCGGCATTGACTAGATTGGATCACAACAGAGCCATTGCCCAAGTGAGTAAAAGTGAAATATATTTTCAACCTTTATTAATATTTTATAGAATTAAAGTTTAAAATGGCATTTATTTGATAGATTGCATCCAGAGCAGGAGTACCGTGTAACCATGTAAAACGTTCTATAATTTGGGGTAACCATAGCAACACGCAATACCCAGACATTCATCATGGTCTGGTGACAGGTCACGATGGTAAGGAAATATCGATCAGGGACGCTATCAAAGACGATCATTGGCTGAATAACGATTTCATTAAGACTGTTCAAACGAGAGGAGCAGCAGTTATCGCAGCCCGTAAACTGAGTAGCGCTTTGTCTGCTGCAAAGGCCATTTCGGATCATTGCCACGATTGGTTTGTTGGAAGTGTAAGAATATTTTATATTTGATTTGTGAAGTTTGGGGAAATTAAAGTAATGTCTGAAAATCTATAGCGAATGTTAATAAAAAAGTTTTTACAAGAAATTAAAAATATCCGATTAGAAATTGAATTATTGATTATCGGTAATAAATTATTATATTGATTTTTTTAATTTTCTGAATAAATTTATATTATTTTTTTAAGTTTTCATATGTAATTATAAATAAAATTTAGTGACTGAATTTTGGAAAAGTACAGATCAAATTATTGTTTTCATATATTTAAAATGATTCCGGTTTAATTATGCAACATAATTGATAGTCAAAATAAATCTTTGATATCACGAAATCACTTTTACCGAAAAACCTTGATTATCAAAAAAATTATTGCAAAATTAATAAATTTTTTGGGTCATTTTTGTTAACCTGAAATAAAAATGTACTCAAATAATAATTAAAAATTAAATACGGCTAATTTACAGGTAAATTTTATTATTTTAAAATAATGCCGAAACAAATAAAAAGAAAATCTTGTATAATTGTGCATTTTCTATCACTCTTATTTAAAGGCGAACTTTAGAGATTATTTTTAAGATTATGTTAATCATATTCACGATAAACAACACACTTAACCAAAGACCGTGAATTCGTTTAGACCAATCAAATCAACTTTGAATTTGTCAGTAATTATTTGGCTGATCGATTTCAATAATGTCGGTTGAATGACAGAATATTGTGTCTGGAATGGTTATAAATTAAAGGCCTCGATTTATTAAAAATCATTGACAGATTTGTTTATGTTGATATTATTAAAAAGTTTTTTTTCAATGTTAATTAAGATTGTCATTTTCAGAAAGAATGGGTGTCCATGGCAGTCTATAGTGACGGATCATATGATGTGCCAAAGGATATCATTTTTAGCTTTCCCGTAACTGTTGAAAACGGAAAATGGAAAATTGTCCATGGATTAGAGATTAGTGATTTTTCGAGAGAAAAACTGGATTTGAGCGCAAAAGAACTCATTGAAGAGCGAGAACAGGCTTTAGCGTTTTGTAGTTGACTCACTGTAGAGGCTCGTCTTTAGAAAAACTATCCTAAATTTTTGTTTGTTTCAAATAAATTTTGTTTTTGATTCTATTTTTATATTAAAATCAAATTCGTTGAGTAAAGTTCTTTTGTATACTGGTGCTTCATTTTTAAAATAAATTTAATCATTATTGAGAAGTCAGAATTTTATGTGAAAGGTGTTTTACCGATCTGATTTTGATGTATCTACAATTTTAGAATTATAATTTAATGTTTTTAATTTGAAGTGCAAAATATTGGTTCATTTTTGTTCGGTTCAATTTATAATCAATGTTTACTGCCTAATTTTTCACGTTATTTTAGTATTGCCTACATTGTTTCTCTGTCAAATATTAAATCATTGACAAATATCTTCATTTGCTGTTTCAGTTGACATGATGGTGTGTACTAAATCGACTTTGAATAACAAGTCATGTATGAATTGAAATTGTTTGTTTTGTTGTAAGCCGGGTGGCATTCGCACTGATTATCACGAACATCATTCACAAATATCTTTATTTGCTCTTTCAGTTGACATGATTGTGAGACTGTTTTGTTGCGAATGGCATTCGCATTGGTTATCACAAACATCTCTTATTGTGAACCACTTCAAATCCAGAATTGTTAAGTTTTTCCAATTCCAATATTTATTTTCTAAAGTTGACGTTGAAGTTTAAAATGGATACAGAATAATGTAAATTGTCTTAAAATAAATGAAAAAAAAAGCTGTTTTTCAACAAAACTCAAATTAAGAATACTCAACAGACACCACCTGTTTAATTAAGATATAATAATCAATAAAGAAACGTATTTTATTTTCTAGATAAATGAAGCGGACGACGTGGACAAAGAAACAATAATCAACAAAATTGTTATTCTCATTAGCATTCCTCTAAAATATCAAAACAATTTTATAATTGCTTATATCTGTCTACTTCAATTTTCTTTTCGTACAGTATTTTAAGATCTCAGTTTTATATTTTCGAAGATTTAATCAATATCTGTTATTTCCAAGATGTATACTTCAACATCGAATTTTAGTCCTTGATCAAATTAGTAGATTTTTTCTTCATTTGATTGATAATTAAAGATTTTTTTCTCTATTCTCTTGAATACACGAATATCTTTACCAATCTATTAGGTTGCACCACATGAAATGTCCGATTAAATTATATTTTTAAAAACTAAATTAACGAGACAAAAATTAGTTTTATTAACTAAAAGTAGTCACCATTTGATGAAACACAATTTTGAAAACGATATTCAAGACTTTTGTTGGGTTTACCCAAGACAACCCCCGGGGGAAAAATAAGCAAAAAAACCATAAAATGGTATAAATATTAATATTAATAATTAAAATTAAATAGCACTTGAAAAGCAATTAAAAATTTACAGATATTTTTAGTTTGAACATACTTAGAAAATGAAACAACCCTCCAAAAGTAATTTTTATTTTAAAAGAAGTCCAAAAGAGGGAATTTACAAATATTAATGGTCATCAGAAAATAATTTTTTAGGGAATTCTAAAGTTTTAATAAAAAATTTTGAGAATTTAAGATTAATTTTGAGATTATTTCAAGAATAATCTCCAGATGAAGATCAGTTTCAGAAAAGTATATAAGCAGAGCGATTCTAGCATAATTTCACCCCTCAGAAATCGTGCTAAGCAGAAAAAGGTTTACAGAGAATTTATAAGAGAAGAAGAATTGATAATATTTCACGCAGAAGAATTTCCACGGAGAAGATTTGATACTATTTCACGGAGCAAATTTAATACTTCCCGGACCTATTGGAAAAGGATCGAAAGACTATTGCACTAAAGAAGATCAGTCCAGAATTACGAAGGCGGAACCAGTACCCAAAAGATACTTTCTTCAAACCAAGTATTATTATGAATTCATTATTCGGAGTATGCTTAAAATTCCCCACCAACGGGTTATCGGTGAGCAACCGTTAGGGCTCAGACGATAACTCGGGATTTTAGCACAAAATAAACTGTAAGGTTTCTCTTTTTGTTTTATCTTATTTCTTTTTATTCTTAATATTAATTAGTAAGTAATATTTCATTCGAATTTGTTCTTATTAACATTTGATTGATTAAACAGTACTTTGAATATAACTGACCATTATTGTATTTGATTTGATTTACTTTTTGCCATTATATTTGTGTCGTGTCCTGAGTCGATGATGTAAGGGTTGAGGAACATTTAGACTTTTATTGTGATCCCAGACTTTTGCATTATTTCTTTGAATTTTCAATGTATCGTATTTTTATTTTGGTGTGTTATAAATACAAGTGTTGCTTTACTGATTGTTTTGATTTGCACCACCTAAGATATTGGAGTCAGGTTTAAATTTGATACTTTATTTTGATACTTACAATACTTTCTGGATAATGTATGGTATAATACTTTTGTATCCTACATTATTTCAATGTGTTCTTCAATATCATCGAAATGCTAAACTATTGTTCAATATTTCTATCAAATCAAATGTTTTTTTGGTTAAATTGTTTCGTAAGAAGAATTCTTTAAACAAGTATTTGGAACCAATGTTAATTAATCCATTTCATTCTGTGAACCGAGTGATGTTAGGTTATAAGTCCGTATTTTTCTTTTTATATTTACTAATGGGTACTATCGAACAGTAATTGTGGTCCTCGACTAATGTATTGGAGATAATTCAATAAAAAATCCTTGGTTTTTTACAGATTTGTCTCTGTGCTACTGTATATTTTCCTGAAATTTTATAAATCAGTAACTAAACTTAACAATTAAGTATATTTTAAGAAAAGTAACATCGGCATTTCTTGAACCAAAAAAAAATCAATTCATTAAAAAAAACAATAACACTTAATAATTCATGTCTGTTATGGGCTTTCAAAGGTATTATTAGAACGCTAATAATCAAAGGATTTGATTTTTTGTTAATTTTGTTATATTATATATATTTAGCAAGTTGAAATGGGCTAACACCTTCAGTTTTTTACGATTATGTCCAGTAATAACTTTATAGATAAATAACTCACGCAATAGGACAGTATAATTTATTACTTCCCAATAAATAAACAACTTCAATAAGAAATAAAACGCAAATACTATTCTCCAAGTGTCATGAAATTGATTATAAAATAGTCAATGCTTCCCAACATGCTTGAATCCGTAATAAAACATCCATAATTTTCTGCTTATACTTATCACCTGATAGATCAAATATTAATAATAATTTAAAATGATCAAATGAGAATGGTAATAGTGACAGAGGCAGTGAATGTTATTGGCAGTTATATCATGAGTGTCAATACGTATAAAAAAAATAATAACAAGAAATAAATAAAGCACAACGGAGTCTGGGCCTCCTTCCAAAAATCAAATGGACTCACTGAATAATTATAATTATCAAGCCTTACGTGGTCTGCGTCTTATTTAGAAGTAATATAGAGCTGAGATATGGATTCCACAAAATTAATGAAATAAGCAGAAGTCTATAAAGACTTTTTTCAAATCAAAATAAAATAAGACAAACCAAAGAACCACGTTGAAAGAAATTTTCACTTACGAAGAAAAGTGGATTCTATATGAGAATCCTGATTATCATTTCTACACACCACAATCCAATTTCAAGGTGAGTAATACATGGTAAAAATTGTTTATTGTGTGATTGCTGGGATTAGAAAGGAATTGTATATATTGGGAGATACTTGATTATGGGAAAACTATTAACTCAAATTGTTACTCTCAGCAAGTGGACCGACTAACACTCTATTAAAAGAGCCCAGGTTTAATCAATAGAAAAGGTGCTATCCTTGTTGAGGTTTGACTTCTATCTTATAAGTTTCTGTAAATAAAATTTTGGCGAAAAATAAAATTTAAATAATATGCTGTCTAATTTTAAATTAAGTATTTTAATTATTAATTTAAAATTAATTAAAAATTAATTAAATAAATTTTAAATATTGTTTTAGGAGCAACTACTGATTTTTAATCAGTAGCATGTCACATTAAAATTCTTAAATTATAATTTTATTTTATTTTTAGTAATATTTAAATTTAGAAAGTACGCCATGATTGACAGCTTAACTGATCAATCAGAGACGCTATTCATTATTTTTCGCCCAGAAAATTGCCAAGAATAAAAGGTAATGCTGTATTTTGGTAGTTTTATTTTGCTGACCAGGATTTTCCCTGGCTTTTTAATTAATGAGTGTGTTGTTTTTAGACTGCCTGAGCAGTTTGTTTGATAGTGACTGCCTGTTGCAGTTTTTTAACCTCATTTAATTTAATAAAGTTTTAGTGTTTTGTTAAAGGGTGAGATACGAGCTCTTTTTATAGACCCACAGAAACCTCAGCATAGGTCAGGTGAGCTAGATAAGAGTTTCACCAACATCCTTGTTCACGAAAACGTTAGACCTAACACCTCTAAAGTTAATCAACTAAAGATCCACGAGTTGACCTACTGTTTGCATCACCCAGCCCTGACATCTCGCTATCAGATTCTTATCTTTCTCGAACTTGTAATACTTCGTTGAAGGTATTGGGTTAGCCAAGGGAAGATACCTGTAACCCTTTGAATTATAATACCTCACAAGTCTAGAAAAATGTTTAAAAATAAATTAATGAAAAAGATTAGAAATAGAATAATAATAATAGTGTAGAAACTCACACGATCAATTCAATCAAATCAAAAAGGTCCATCAAATCCTTCAAAATACATTGATTTTAAAAACACTGTACATTGATCTTTCATTGATCCTTTAATTTCTTTTTATGTATGAAAAATATAATTTTGTGACAGTTTTATTTATTAGTAGTAAAAGTTAGAACCCAATGAGATTTAAATTCCATATATCCTTAAAATAAGTGTCAAATAAAATATTAAATAAAAAAAATATAAGTTATTATTATAATTAATTAATAATTAAATTGGAAAAAAATAGCCAGTAACTTAAAGATACTAAAAATAATAACTATTTCAATAAAAATTTTAACCAAGGTTTCTAAAAATAGATTTATGGTAAAAAGACTTTAAGTAAAATCTAAAAATAGTAACATTAAGTTATTAACTTTAGAAAATACAAAAATAATATAAATACTGAAGCATTTCAGTACAAAAAACACAAAAATATCATTAAAAGTGGATCCAAAAGGTGAGCCCAAACAGAATTAAGCAAACGTAAATCAACCAAGTTGTTAAGTTTTGTGAGAGTGAGGATGTGTACAACTTATCTTAATCTGACTCCTTAAGGTAGTGTACCGATAAAAAATAAGGCAAACAAAACGATTTTTAAAACCTTATTTTCAATAACAATAAAATTGATTTTATTATTTATTATTTCAATTGATCAACACTTAATCCTCTTTTGGGGATTTTATTTTCCACGTGTCGGGACTCCACCCCAACAATGCCAAATGCCATATGTCGGGATTTTTTTTTAATATCACATTTTTATTCCAGAGCTTTAGACATCGTCTACTGCCTTCTTCAAATATTATTTTATTATTATTATTTCTTAATTTATTATTATTGTTATACCCTTTTTATTTAAGGTCCTGCTTGTCGTTCCGCTGATCCAGCTACACTGCCCTGTGGACATGCTTTCAGGTTGGGTTATTTTATTCTTTTTATAGTTTAATTTATTATTATTATTATTATTAACTAATTTTATTTATTTAAAAAAATAATATTAATTAATGCAAATACAATCAAAATAACTAAAAAAAGGTCATTAAAATGTTCAAATACAATTAAAAATGTCTAAATTAAAATGTTCGATACAATTAAAATCACAATTAAATGTCGATAAAACAGATTTAAATGTTTGATGAAGGAAAGTTGTAACAAATAACAATATTTGATGACATTGCGATCCTGTGTTGATATTGCGATACTCTTCATCTTCTTCTCTTTTTGGTCGACGACTCCCATAAAGTGAACGCAAATATGCAAACAATTTACCTAGTAAATTTGTCCAAAGGTCAAAGTGCTAACAATCAAAATACAATGAGAACGATAAACAGAAAAATAAAATAGTATTCGAGAATACGAGGTTTGGTGAAAGGCAATTGATCTAACGTGGAATCAATATTTTTGAACAAGGACTATTTTTAAAAGTACTTTATTATTATTTTGTAGTTTGAGGGAATTGAAATCAAATTTCACTAAACGTATATAAATTAAAAAATAAACATAATTTAAACACTTAAAGTCACGACTGATCAGAGGTGAACGGATAATCAAGTGAAAGATAATAATAATCAAATAATAATTACTATCTATAATTTGATTACAAAGTAGTTGCAAACAATTTAATAAATAGATAAATAAGTGCTAATACTCTTTGAAAGTACCACATATACTAGAATTAAATAATTCCATTGTATCCTTTTATTTCCTAATATTTTCCTTTTCGTGTCCTTCATGTCAAGTAGGTTGGAGAACTGAATTTAATCCTTGAGAGAAAGTTACCGAAGGGTTTTAAATGTTATCTGAAGTTAATTTTCTTTTCCGAATTAAATTGTAAATAAAATCTTATTTTCAGATTTTATAAAAAATACATGTATATGATATCTTAATTATCAATAATTTGATCCAGTGTTTTTCTTTTTCGATTTAATCCGATTCACTGTTTAATAATCGATTTTGTGTTTATTTAAATTTTACAAAATCACTTAATATTAAATTTTCATTTATACCTTACTCCTAATGTCACGCGCATACAAATCTTTCTAAAACAAATTGTTTACGTTTTCCAAACACATCTTACATCTTCACAAATTATTAACTCCCTTTTCAGAAAATTTTAAATTATTTCTTTGATCTATTGGGGATTTTTTTAACATTGCGTTATACACTAAATAAAAAGAATTATAAAATGTTCAATATTTAGGGTATCGAATTTAACCTGACTCCAAAATCTTAGGTGGTGCAAATCAAAACAATCAGTAAAG
>JBBMKC010214097.1:0-12776 GCA_037834085.1 Bipalium vagum | reverse complement strand
TTATTATTATTATTATTATTATTATTATTATTATTATTATTATTATTATTATTATTATTATTATTATTATCAGTATTGCCAAAATATATGAAATTGGTAGTGAAAAATTAATAAATGAATAATATTAAAAAACCGAAAATCATATACCCCATCAGCATATTTCATATATAAATAGCATTTATCTGCGTTTGATTTTTCTCCAATGTACTCCACTATATTCTCATGAGTAAGGAGCTTTCTAAATCTGACTATATTTTCTTCAACGCTTTTCGGGTCATTATCAGACTCTTTTTTCAATATCTTGACAACGAAATTTTGTTTAAAGGCATCGTTTCTGTACACTTTTCCAAAAGAGCCTTTACCAATCATATCACCCGTTTTAATCATAGTAAAGCAGGTAGCTAAAATTGAAAAGTCAAATCATTATTTAAATAATTTAATAAATAAAAAAAGATTAATAAAATTTAAATAAATTAAAATAATTTAAGTAAATTAAAAAATAGATTTAAATCATCATAAATTTTAAAAAATCTTAACAGTAATATATAATTTTGATTAAATCAATAAATAAATAATTACATTTTATAAATAAAATCAATAAATTTCAAAATAAAATTCAATATTTTGAAAAATGTAATTTGTGCAATGACAAAAATAAATTGACTTTTCATCTCTTATTGTAAATACAGTACATGCTGCTTAAAGAGAATATTTTTGGGACTTAAAAAAATGTTCTCTATAACCGATATTTCTCATTAATAGATACTTTTTTATAAGGATAATTTTTATTAAAATATAAAAAAAACTATTAATCAACACATTTATTTTTTAAAAATAAACTCAGTTATATTTTGCTGCTTGGTTTTTTTCTTGATTAAAATCTTCTCCAAATCTGATTCAATTGATATTAAACTTTCTTGTAAATTGTCAGTTTTATCCTGATTTGAATAAAAAAGAACTACTTGTTGCATGCACTCAAGTGCTTTATGAATGTTGGGAAGCTTAACACATTGGTTGTTATCTGACGTGTCAGATAGTGACAAATTTAATTCTACTTCTTGTTCATTGACCTTTTCTGTTACTAAATTTTCTTCAGCATTAACAAAATCAGTAAACGAGTGTTGCTTTTCAAAATATTTCTCTATAACAGATGAAAAATTTTCATTTATTGCCATTTCTTCAAACACTTCACCGAAACCACCATGCCTTAAACATTTTTTATGGTATTACAGCTAACTTTTGACCAAGCCATTTTAACCATGCTAATTGCATGAGGAATATTTACCTAAAATTTTTCTTCTGGATAGGAATAAACTGTATTTGGAAAAAATAAAACCAAAATAAAAAAATTTTATTTTAATAAAACATGTTCTCTTTAACCGATAATCTGGTAAAGAGAACTTTTACACTGAAAATTTGGGGAAAATGCCATTTTTGAACAAAAAAGTTCTTTTTACCCGATTTTGTTCTCTTTAAGCAAGTTCTCTATAAGCGAAATCTACTGTAATGAGAAACTCGATAATACAAAAACATTTTCTTCATCGTAAACTGTCTGACTGTGACCATAATTCATTATGGATGTTTCCTTTGATAGGTCGAAGTAATAAAAGTAAAATATTTATTTAAAAATTATTATTGTTTTAATATTTCAGTTGAGTTGTGCAATTTATTTTCCCATTAAAACTCCAAAAAGTAATGACTTACAATTTAGCTTGAACATTAATTCGCGAATTAAATCTTCATCAGTAGTAGTTAGGAAAGCTTTTTTCTCATTCTAAAAATAGTGCATTAAATAAAATAAAAAAAATAAAATTTAAGGTTTAAGTGTAGTTTAAAATTTTAAAAATTAACTAAAAATCTTAAATTAAAAGTTAAATTTATTTTTAAAAATATCCAATTAAAATATAAAATTTTAGAATAAAATTAAAAAGCAAAATAATTGATAAAATCATAGAAATCAGTAATTAATATTTTTAGAGAAAATCCAAGTTTGTTTGAGTATCACAAATCCAGAGGTGGGTTCAAAACTACCAAAAAGGATGTCATAAAAATAAATAGTTAGAAATTTCTTTGTTATGTCTGAAGATATTGCAATCACTAACAATATTTGTTATTTTTATTTTTTTACAAATATTTTAACCCGTTATATATTTATGATTAACTTCCGTTCTTAATTTCTTAAGGTAATACGATTTATTTGTTGATATGGAAACAGCATTCAATTTTAATTTTTATTAAGTGGAACGAAAAGTAATATCATTTTTTTGTTTAAATATTTCATTAATATTTATCATTCGATTGGTTATTTTAAAATCAATAAAAATACATTTAAAGTTAAAATAACTTATTACCTTGTCAAATATTAAATCTTAAACTTTATTTGTAGTTTTATTTTTATTATTATTTAATATTTTGAATTTAAAAAAGGCATTAGCACAAAAATTGCAACGAAAAACATTTGTAATGTCTATCCAAAATCATTGGACGTTCACAAATGCCAAAGGTGGTTTTCAAGGTTTAGATCCGATAATTTGGATGTTTTAAATTAATATTTTTTATTATTAAAATTTACATTTCGATGAAGTGGCTATTTATGTCATGACCATGATTTGTTCTCTTTTGTAAATTTTTGCATTTGGTTATTGACAAAAATCCCTCAATTTATTGCATGTGATTTTTTTATTTGTCGGATTCATGAAATTTTTGGAAAGACTGACTGAAATGATTTATTTCGTGATTCAGAAGGAATATCGACAAATTGCTATATCCTTCTCGAGAATCAGTCAAGAATCATTATTTGTTATTATTCTTCGGATTACATAAATCAAGGTTTCTCTGGTAGCTTTCTCAATATATTCAAAAAAACATTCTGCAGATTTACCCCAAGTGACGCCACCAATAATCAATTTCTAATTATGTAGAATTCGACCCTGATGATATTTTCTTTTCAAAAGGTTCATCGTCACATAATAAAATATTTTGCTAAAAATATTGCATATTAAAAATGAAACACAAATCGATCCAAATGAAAAAAGAATCATTTTATAACTATTTTCAACGACCTAATTAATTTTATATGCTTGACTTAACAATAATAGAAGTTTCAGTTCTTATGTGATGAATCAAGAAGATTTTTCTTATATTCACATTTGCAACATCAATAATCATCATATATTCTTCATAATAATTTTTTTAATTTTATCAGCACATTTTATATTAACATGTTTACATAAGAGATGCATTATTATGATTCCTGCTTTTACAAAAATGCGTTAAAATTTGTGGTTCAATGAATAAATTAAATTGGTATCGTATATTATTTTTAAGATCATATATTAATAATTCAATAAAAAAATTCAATAACTTTATTAAAATCGATATTGCTTAAATAATACAAAAATTGAAAATGGCCAATTTTGTTTCAAATGAACGCCATTTGCCAGAAGTAATGTTACATTACATTTTTTGAAAATGAAACCTGTGCAGAAACACACCGATTGTTGGTAGAAGTTTATGATAAGAATGCTTAATTTGTTTGAAGTGCACTTTGAAATGGAAAAGGTCAGAATGAGCTGACAGGCATAATAAGATAATTTTACTACACGATAACACCAGACCGCATGTTCATTCTATTGTTAATAATTAATTCGAAGGTGCAAACTCGGAAGTCTTAAATCACACGCCATATTCACCAAATATTGATTCTTCGGATTCTCAATTGTTCCGCGCGAAACGGTTCAGTTCGGGTAGTGACATCCAAAAATGGACTGATAGCTGAATTTCTTCAAAAGAACCAGAATTGTTTTCGTGGAATCCATTCGTTGCCTAAAAGGTGGTCCAATGTCATACCTGTACAAGGAAAAATTTTGATTAAATGTTATTAAATAAAAAATTTTAAAAATGTCCTTTTTATTAAAAAATCCGGATTCACACCAAATATTAATTCACTTAAAAAATATTTTATTTTAGAAAATTTAGTGAAATAATAATAAAAAATTTATTTAAAAATTCTTTTTTTATAAAAAAATAATTGTGTATTAAAAATACGAAATTGAAAAATCATTCCTTTCCAATAATTAAAATAATACAAAAAAAGTTTTTTTTATAAAAATTATTTAGTTTTATTAACATTATTTCTTATCATTTTATTTTTTATCCGTTTTAAAAATATTTTCCTCTAATTATTTTTTTTATTCATCAGAAAAGGTTTTAATAATATTTCATATCTTTGCACATATAAAATTTTTTCTTTTTCTTGTTTTAAATCATTAATAAATTTTTCATTGATTTTATTTTTTCCCATTATTTGATTTAATTGGTTTATTGTTACAATGCTTTATACTCTTGTTATTTTTTTCTTTCTATTTTTTTTCTATTAATTAATTTTTTAAAAATGTTAATTAATTTAATTTTTAATTATTTATTTTTTTATTTCATTTTTTTCTGACTTCTATTAATGCTATATTATTGGTGATCTATTAGGTCATAAAGTATGAAATGCACAGATTTAATATGACGATTTTAAACTTTGATATCCCTGGGAATTTTTAATATAAACAAATAATTCTTGTTTTAATATTTTGTCATAAACACACACTTTTAAGTAATGAAGTAAGACCTTAATTTATATTTACATACTAGTTTACGGTCTACGGAAAAATCGACGAATCGCATTGTAATGGAGTATGAGTTTTGTGGGGATCCAGCACGGCACAAACTACCCGTGATATGAAAAATGTTTTTCGTAATAGTGTGTCTAACCAAAGAACCAACAAATTAAATAAATTGTCAAAGATTTCTTTAATAAATGTTTGTAATTAGATCTATACATTCCATACTTTACGACCTAATATTTGATAAATAAAACTTTTGTTTCTTATTCACTGTAAAATAAAGAACCCCCCTTTTTGTAGCTAAACAAAAATACATATCCAAAGATTTATCATTACACTTTAAAGTAATTGTGACCACACCAGGACACCAACCAACAGACGAGATCTCGTAAGTGAAAAGTAAATAAAAGTAAGAGACTCCGGGCGGTTAAGGACCTGTGAGGTTTAGAGGAGGGGAATGTGAGATAAATTGAAAATTAGTCGGGAATATAGGTCAATGGTCAGAGCAGGCCATGCCCTTGTGAAAGATCCTGGGTTCGAATCCCGGTATCTTCGTTTAATTTCCAACTAACAGTTATAAAGCTGATTAATTGACGCCCTACATATTTTTTAGATCGGATTTTATTTTTATTTCAATAAAATCTGTCACCAAATTTTAGAATAAAAATTTTACCACAGCAATACAAAAAATCAATGAATTACTTCATCAAAAATGTCACATTTGCATTGATTTTCTATTAAAAACTTTACTACATTGATGTGACCATGGAGATTAGCGACATTAACTGGCCTCCAGTACGTCTAGTAATATTTTATTAGATACAGTAACAAAAATATTAACATTACCTGTACCAGACAATTAATGTCACAGTTATTATCAAACAAAAATTTGACAACATTAATATGACCATTGAGACAAGCAAAATGAATGGCCCTCATATTATCCTGAACATTCAATTAACATAAGTATCTGTACAGAATAAATCCCTTACAACATCACAAGCCTCAATATCGCAACCCTGCTTAAACAGGAACTTGACAATATCACTATGACCACTAAAGGACGCATAATGTATCGGTCTACGATTTGACTAGATAAAATATAAACATTTTGTGAACACAAAAATGGAGTACCTTTCCAAGTGCTTCAACATCACAATTCTTTCCCACGAGAAATTCTATAATTTTCAGATGACCATGCTTCGAAGCAAAATGAACGGGTCTCAAATTTATCTAAATTGATTTTCCAACATATATTTAAATGAAAGAAGTAACTAACACTGTCGGCTGCTTCAATATTGCAACCCTTTTCAAACAAGTACTGGACGATATTAATGTGACCATTTTGGCAAGCCAAATGGATCGGTCGCCAATCACCCTAAAATTTTTTTGTCAAGACTATACACATCGAGCACAAATAAACAACAATATCACAAGCTTCAATGTCACAGTTTTTCTCACACAGAAAATTGACAATATCCATATGACCGTCTTTCGAAGCATAATGAATGGGCCGAAAATTGTTCTAATTCAATTTTTTTTTAAAATATTGATTTAGAATATAAGACTAACGTGGTCACAAGGTTCCATATCACAACCATTCTCAAACAGAAGCTTGACAATATCAAGATGACCTTTCTCAGAAGCTAAATGGAGCGGTTTAACATTATCCTGAAAACAAATTTTAAAGTCTTTATTTATTGAAAGAAAATAAATAACATCGGTATACGGTTCGATTTCGCAACCTTTCTCGATAAGAAACTTGACAATGTCCAGATGACCAGCATAGGAAGCCAAATGAATTAGTCTCCAATTCTTCTGAAAATGATTTTAAAATAAATATTTTTATTGAAAATAAGCACGTAACAATGTCACAGGTTTCAATATCACAGCCATTTTCAATCAATAATCTGGTCATTTCGATATTACCAAGGGTACACCAAAATTGGATCGGTTTCCAATTGTCCTTTACGCAAAAATCATTTAAAGAAAGATAATAACATCATTCGATTACCTTTCCAATTATGTCAAATTTACATTTATTTTTCACAAAGAACTCAACAATTTCACGATGACCTTTTTTCGAGGCCAAATGAATGGGTCTTAAATTATCCTAAATCAGTTTTCATAAAAATTTATTGGGAATCAATAAATAACATTGTCGCAGGTTTCAATGTCACAGCCTTTTTCAAAAAGAAACTCGACAACATTAATGTGTCCGTTCTCAGAAGCTAAATGGATCGGCCTTTGGTTATTCTAAATAAATTTTTAAAATATTTAGATGGTAAAAAAACTACAATGTCACAGGCTTCAATATCGCAACCTTTCTGAACTAGAAGCTTAACAATATCGATATGACCATTGCAGGAGGCAAAATGAATTGCTCTGATACCACCCTAGATAAATTGTTGTATATATCAGATATTTTAAGGGTATGTAGACTACATTTGAACATGCTTCGAAATTACACTTTTTATTGATAAGGAGTTCAACGATTTCGGTACGGTTATAGTTCGAAGCAAAATGAATTGGTCTCAAATTTTTCTATGTTTCTCTTAAATCAATTATATTTAGACTAAATAACAAACATTTTCACGTGCCTCGATGTCACAACCCTTTTCAATAAGAAACTTAACAATATTATCATGACCATATTTTAATGCTAAGTGAACAGGCCTCATTTTATTCTAAATATGGTTTCAAAACTATTAATAGAGAATAAATAGATAACCATGTCGCATGCTTCCATTTCACAATCTTTTTCAACCAGAAATTTGACAATTTCGAATTGACCATCTTTTGCAGCCAGATGAATGGGTCTCATATTATTCTAAGATGACTTATAAAAATGATAAATAACAATAATAAACAACCAAGTCACAGGCTTCAATATCACAACCTTTCTCAAATAAAAACTTGACAATTTCTAGATAACCTAAAGAAGATGCCCAATGAATGGATCTCATGGAATTCTGAATTTAATAATAAAAAAATAATAAAGAAAAATAAATAACTAACGATGTCACCAGCTTCAATATCGCAACCTTTATGAAACAGAAATTTTGCAATATCAAGATGACCACATATCGAAGCTAAATGAATTGATCTAATATTGGACTGAAATTATCTTTAAAATTTATTGATTTAGCAGAAATCATTAACTTTGTCACGTGCTTCAATATTACAACCTTTCTCCAACAAAAATTTGACAATTTCAAGATGACCAAGAGAGGATGCCAAAAAAAGTGGTCTCACATCATTCTACGCTTATTTATGAGATTAAATAATGAAAACAAATAACCATATTATGTTCAATGTCGCAACCCTTCTCAAATAGGTATTTTAAAATATCAAGATGGCCGCTCATTGAAGCACAATGAATTGGTGCTAAATTATTCTTCAGTCTTCTTTAAGAAGTTTTTATTTAAAATAAATAAAAAACCTTTTCACGTGCCTCAATATCACAACCCTTTTCAACAAGAAACTTTACAATATCCAGATGACCATGGAGGGCAGCCCAATGTATGGGTCTTTGGTTATTCTAAATATAATAATAAAAAATAATAATTTGAAATAAAAAAACAACAATGCCACCACTAGCTTCAATATTGCAACCTTTCTCAAACAGAAACTTTGCAATGTCCAAATGACCACTCATTGATATCAAATGAATGGGTTGGATGTTGTCCTAATGAAAATGTATCTAAAATATTTCTATAAAATATTAAGTACTTCCATGCTCGTTTCATAATGACTTGTTTTTTTCACAAAGAATTCAACAATTTCAAGATGACCACATTGCATGGCCCAATGAACCGGTTTCAAACCACACTAAGTTGATTTCAAAAATGTTTAAATAAAAGATATAACTAACAATATCCAGAGCTTCAATATCAATACCCTTGTCAAAGAGAAATTTGACAACATTAATATGTCCCTTCATGGACGCAAAATGTATGGGTCTTAATTTATCCTATATTCATAGAAAAAATTAATGAAAAAACTTTAAATAGCAATATGAAAAGCTTCAATAGCGCAACCCTTCTCAAATAGATACCGGGCAATATCAGTATGATAAATTAAGGTACCTAGATGAGTGGGTGTAAAATTGTATTGGATCATCCGAAAAGTCCTGTTGAATTTTTAATGAATTCCTTTTAAGTTAATACTGTTGATATCAAAGTCTTATTTGTTGAACGAAAGTTAATTTTCGACGCCTTTTCTTATGATATTTTAAGAAAGGTTCAAGTATTGAAATTACCACAAATAAAATTTGTAAAGTGTATGGGCAGAGTTCTGTGTCAACACAGACGGTTCAACGATGGTTTCAAAAATTCGAAGGCCAGAATTTCAGTCTGAAAGATAATGTTATTAATAGTTCTGGACGTCAACCTGGTTGTGATGATGATAATGTGCAAAAGACTAGACGATGGAATCATTGCCTGAATCATTCAAGTACCCTAAAAAACACAGATTACCATTAACGATCATATGCAACCACCACGATATTTGGGTTTCCTACAGCCTAACAGAAAAGAATTGAATTTCTCGAGTTTCAGCTTTTGGTTCCCTGCCGAAAAAAATGAGTATCTTCCTTTTTAGAAGAGATTATAATGGGAGTTGAGAAATTAATCTTATATAAGAAAGTCACTAGGAAAAAATGATGGCGTAAAGTAGGTAAAACTTCTTTACAGACCCCAAAGTTGAACTTTGTCGACAAAAAGTATTGCTGTCAGTAATGTAAGATTATATGGGAATCACCCATTATGTATTGCTATCACAAAATCAAACATCAATTCCGAAAAATATTGTTGTAAGATAGTAAATATTGATTCCATACGGTCAAAGGCACGCGGAAGAGCGTTGTCTGACAGAATATTGCCAAATAGGTTGCACTTTTTAATGATTGTGGGGCAAAAATAGTGGAGTATGGTTGTCATCTAGGATTCAATTGTCATACTCACCTCACCATTTATTCTTATCCCTCTAAAATTTATTAACAGATGGAATGCTTGATTCATTGAAGGCCATCAAAAACTCTTTCATAAACTTTTCTCAAATAAGTCTATGGATTTTTATCTTATGGATTTCTTTTACCCTCCAGACCGATGGTGAAGATTAAATAAACAGAATGGAGAGTATTTTGTTAAATAAAAAGGTTTAGATTGTTTTCTTAGATTATCTTAGTCAAATCCACAGGACTTTCCAGATGACTAATACTACACAATACTAAAATAAACACATGTCAAATATTCGTATAATATAGACTACTTCTGTGGCTGCCTCAAGATCACATTTTTTTTGTGCAAGGAATTCAATAATTTCAAGATGACCATATTTGGAACCAAGATGAGCGGGTCTTAAATTATTCTAAAAAAACATTTTTAAAAAAACCTAAAGCGAATAAACTCATAACGATGTCACAGGCTTCAATATCACAACCACTCAATACAAGAAACTTGACAATATCAAAATACCCGCGTTCCGAAGCAAAATGGATGGGCCTCCAATTATCCTTAAAGCATTTGTTAAAAATATTTATTGATAATAAAAAAATAACGATTTCATATGCTTCAATATCACAACCTTTTTCAAAGAGAAACTTGACAATATCAATATATCCTTGTTCTGATGCAAAATGAATGGACCTCCATTTATCCTAATTTGATTTGTAACAAATTTATTGAGATAAATTAAATAACAATGTCAAATGCTTCAATGTCACAACCACTCTCAACCAATAGCTTTACTAAATCGATATGGCCATATTTTGAAGCAATATGAATGGGTCTCATATGATCCTACATTAATTTGTGAAATATTTATTGAGAACAAATCATTACGATTTCAGAGGCTTCAATATCACACCCTTTTCCAATCAGAAACCTTGTAACAGATAAATGACCATGATAAGATGCCACGTGAATAGGCGTCCATATTTTCTAAGGCATTACTAAAAGTTATTAATTGTGTCAAAAAACAAAAAAAACAATGTCAGTAGCTTCAATTTCACAACCGATCTCAAACAGAAACTCGACAATATCCAGGTGACCGTTCATGGAAGCGAAATGAATAGGTCTGAATTTATGCTAAATTACTTTTTTTGAAAAACTGTTTCTAATAAATAAATACATGGTTACAGGCCTCAACATCGCAGCCCTTCTTAGAAAGAAACTTGACAATGTTAAGATGACCATATTCACAAGCCAAATGAACTGGTCTCAGATTGAGCTAAATAAAATTGTTCTTATTTATTATTACGAGGAAATACGACTACCACCTTCCAACAGGCCTCCATATCACAATTTACGTTCACCAGGAATTCAACAATCTCACAGTGACCATATCTGCACGCAATGTGAATAGGCTTCATTTTATTCTAAGTAAACATTTTTTCAATATCCAAGTGACTTTTGCACATGTTACCTTGCCACACATTTCAATGTGAATTCGATTTTCCGCTAAAACTTTGACAGCTTCCAGTTGACCTTGATAGCATGCAATGTGCATTGGACCATCCTGTATGATACAGAACATTTAACTTAAAACTGTACAATAAATAATAATATAATTCTTTAACCAATATCTTTTTAAAAATCTTTGATTTTAAGAAATACAACCAAACCTTTAGATCTTGAATCAATTGGATAGCGGACATTAATGTCATAAAGGCTATCTTTATAAAGAAACTATATATATTGTGTTACTAAAGCTCAGTAACAATCAAAACCTAATTAATCAAAATAGAAATCATCAGAGTACAGATACTTCTAAAACGGTAATTAATCACATTTATTCTTAATGCTTAAAATTCTGAATTTTTCGAAGTAACAAATTTTTGGGTTTCTTCTTCATTATATCATCATTTTTGAGTACTCCCCAACACCAACAAACACAAAATGTCATTAATTGCTTGATAAAGTGAAAGTCTGAGTATCAGGACTGATGGGTATGGATTATTCTTTATTTAATAAACATATTTTCCACATTCACAAGAATTTTATCAACAAATCTCGTTTTGTAAGTCAATAAAAGGTTATCTTTAAATACCAGGTACCTCTAAAATTAACTGCGTATCTGTACAGAATTTTTAAATTCCAATTTTTGCATCCAAATTTGATATTAACGGATATTAATAAATTTCATAAAAATATAAAGTCAACGTAAAGGTCTATAACGTTGATTTACAAATACAGTTGTCATTTTAATCAATGGATTTTATAGATTCAATTGATTTATATTTTCTTTCTCGACATTAATCAAAAAAAATATATTAAGAAAAAGTGGATACCAATTTTAAAAGAGTAATCATGGAGCTGGTAAAAATTATATTTTTTTTTGCATTTTTTACACGAAAACTGCATGAAAAAAATTTGTTTTAAAAGAAAAAAATCCAGGTAACACCACAGAGACACGTATTATCGAAGATTTCGATGGGTTCGGAAAAGAAATGTGTATGAATAGGGTTGGAAGGCCACAGCCGTTGACAAACTTGTTAATCGTTTTTAAATATTGTCTTAGAAAATTGGACCTGTACTACTGTACTCAAAAAAGGGAATTGTTGAAATAAAATATTTCTAAAATTAAATATTTTAATGCAGTTTTTGAAATTGAACGTTTCTTGATTTGATTAAAATAATTGGTTAGACAATGTTTTATCTGTAAAAATATTAAATGTTATTGTACACCGGAAATTCACGATTTTTTCATTGTTATTATCGATTTTGGCCTGCCAAATTGCTTAAAAGATGAAAAAAATGAAGAATTTATTTGATCTCCTCTTCATTTAAACATGATTTTCGCTCTGGGTCTGAAAAAATCGAAATAGGTTAAAGTCTGACGAAATGATATCTGGATATTGAGAGTGACCTACTAATCCCCTCCTTAAGTCTGATATTTCAAATTATTTGGACTACTCAGATAAAATTTCATTGTTCTCAAATCACTTAAATTATCTCTTTGTTGGGCTCAGTCGTTTCATTCATTTTGAGTAATTATGATTTACGACAATACCGTAACTTTTCCTAATGCAAGCTTGATTTGATGACGGTCTGGTAACATATTTGGATAAAGCAAATATTTTTCTATTACCGTATTTTCGCGTGTATAACCCGCGGGTTATACTTTTTTTTACCAAAAAATTTTTACTAAATGGGGGTTATA
>JBBMKC010214086.1:0-12777 GCA_037834085.1 Bipalium vagum | reverse complement strand
TTATTTATATTATTATTTATATTATTATTTATATTATTATTTATATTATTATTTATATTATTATTTATAAAATGATTATTAATATTTTTTTGATTATTATTATTTTATACATTTTTTTACTTTAAAAGCACTACGTTTACCATTAAATAATAGAAAAAATTAAAACAAACCTTAAGTATTTAATTTCCTAATAAAATAACTAAATTTATTTATTTATATTTATATATTTTTTAATTTTCCTGATCTCAGCGAATAATAAATTAAATAATTTTTCTATTTGCTTAACCTAACAAAATATAAAATAAAAATATGCAAAGATAATGGCGAAATTAATCCAGCAAATATATTTTGTGAATAAAATTTTTAATACATAATTTAGAGGTTCATAATTGTAAGTCTGAATAAAAGAGAAGGATAATATGACCAAATGGGAGCTCCCATGTCCAGCCACTCTGAATTATACCAACGATAAGTCGCAAGAGATTAGGGCGAGTCTGACATAGAAAAAGGGAGAAACGCACCGCTTAAAAATGTTTTTTGTAACTTAAAATTTTAGAAATGTATAACTATAAAATTGAGCTCGTGCTCAGGAGCAGCCATTCATTTACCTCAATATTTAATAATGATTATTGAACATAAAGAATTGAAGCAGAACAAAAAGCACTGTTTACATACACCATTACAGAAAAGATCATTACGGTGTGTGCTCACAGTAAATATAAAAATAATATAACATCTGTTCTAAAATATTAAATGTCTAAATGCACAATTCGACGTCTGTTTATGATTTGTCAATTTTCAGACAGCGCACTCACACATGATTGATGACACATTTCACAATGTTTGATTCGATAATTCAGATAAGCTATTAAAAATGTTTCTGTAGATGTTGCTCTTTAGATACACACACACGAAGTCTAATGGGGTAAGATTGGATTACTCGACTGAACTTCGTTTCCAATTCCGATATTTTGGTATTTGATGTTCAGTCACCTTTTTACTGAAACCCAAAAGTGGGTCAATAATCAGACAACCTTTAGAGAAGATAAATAAATTAATAATATTTTTTATATAATTATATCTCAATATAAATATAAACTTATTCTATCCAGACTGTTTATCATTTAATGTACCTTTTTATCGATAAGAGGACTTATTATTTTTCAGACCTATTTTTCTCAAAATCTTTTCCTGGATAATTAATTACTATTTAGTGTTCCAGATTTTCATGTGTACACATTTATGTAGCTGATCCCGTACATATTAGATTTCACATTGAATTTAGTAATAATCATGGTACGGGATCACAGGGATTTTGTTTATGGGAAAGGTAAGACTTTTAAAAAACTGACATAGTCATCATCATCATGCAATACTCATGGATTCTGTCGTGCAAAATATTAGAACGTTAATAAAAGAATACTGATACTAATTCTGGAAGAAGACAACATACCATTTTCACATGTATCTTATCCATTTGTGTGGACATATCCTTTCCCCGTACTAACGGCGATTGTTTCCCATATCCAGATTTCTTATTTCTATCTCAATGGTAATATTTGTACCTAGATTTAGGTAATTTGCTTCCCTCTCTAGGGTAATAACAGCAGAAAGGGAAAACGGAGTTTGAGGAAAAATTCAAAGAAAAGATGAGAATGAAAATAATAAATCAATCCCGTCTTCAATTTTTAGAAAAGAATAGAAGCAAATTGCCTCTAACAATAATTGATTCGACAAACAATATTTCACAATATCCATTGTCTTTTCTTTCCCATGTCTAAGTTTACATTGTTCCTGGAACACTGCAGTATTGAGAAGAAGCGAAATAAACAATACGTAAAATAAAGTTGTAAATTGTATAAAGTGATGGAGAAGAATGGTCAAAGTTCCGTTTTGTAAGTAAAGAGTTTTTAAAAATAATTGCATCTATTTTGACTTAATTGTTGCATTTACTGACAACTAGATGCTACCCAGTGCATATACCTGATAGTCCAGCACATCAGACGATCCAGAGTCGAGTCCTATTCATCAAATTGCTGGTAGTTCCGGTCCAACGACCGGCAAAGGCAGTATAATGCACAAAGTCTGGCACCAATTTCCCATTCTTCATGAGGTAAATCAATCTGAGAAAATGCCGGATTTAATGTTGGACTACCATAAGTACCAAACCCTGCAGAATATAGATGATATACCAGCGGTTATGATAAGTTGCAGAGGAGCAAAAATAATAATTAATTTTAAAAATATTTAAATTTTGTTTTAACATTGCTCTGATTTTCTAAATTCTTCTAAAAAATTACTATTACATCGGCTTTCGATCGATGAAGTCAGCGTTGCAATTGGTCTTGCTAATTTTTCATTTGATTAAGTAATTTCTCATTTGATCAGGTCAGTGATGCAATCAATTAATTCATCGTTGCATCTGTTGCCAAAGTCAAAATTGATTTCAAAGAGTTATTCATGTGAAATTTAATTGAAAAATTTAGTAGAAAATTTTGTGCAACCGCACAAACTCCCAATGGAATGAGCCGAAACATTTCTGTTTGAAATTGTTACAAACAGAAAGGTATTTTATATCAAGACACATGATCTTGGAATCAATGGAGATAATTTTCAAGTTTGACTAACTTGAAAGTGTAAGTGTAATGAGATTGGCATAGATTCTCATACATTGATTATGATAATCCTATGATATTCATCACCATAAAAATTGAATTTTTAAGGATTCCATGCTTTGTAACTGCCGCCGTACTGTTCTTTCTTTAATCCAGTTAAAAATGTTGTTGCAAGTAGAAAAAGTCTGTTTGTATGATGTGGGTGTACAAAGGAGTTTAAATTTATCCACTGATTGTAATGGATATTATCGCAATATGTGAGATATTTGAACAATTCAGCAAATCGTGAAATTATTGATTGTCAATAATAATAAATTTCAGGAACGAATTTATTTCTTATTAATTTTTATTTAATTATTGTTATTAATAATAATTAATTTTTATAATTATTAAATAACAGTAAATAGTTCCAATAAATAAAAAAGTAAAATTTATTTTAAATTTCTATTATATAAATAATGTTTTATTATTTATAAATTATTGAAAAAAAAATATTATTTATCAGTAATAATAATATTATTATTTAAGAAATATTTTAAAAATTTATTGATTTTTTTAATAAAAATCTTTTTTTTAATAAAAATCAATATAAAACCAGAAAATTAAATTACTCGCTTCCAAACAATTGTTCAAATTATTTTAATGACATCGACTTAATGGTAAAAATATAAAATAAAATAATTTACATATTTTGGCAAAATTGAAGTTATTTTCAGCGCTCTAATTTATAATAAAATAATTCAATGAATATAAGCTTTTGTCTTGCCGGTCTCAATGACAGAGGATAAAAATCGATACGAATTCTCAGACGTTTTCCAAGACAGTTTTCCACATTTGGTTTTGAATAGAATTTCCGTTTATGATTCCAGTGGAAAGAGTAAATCAATATTAATTAGGAAATATTTCTGTTTTATTTAATTAATATTTTAGTACAGCTAATGAAAAATAATAAAAAAAAACGACTGTAATTTGTTTTTCATTTATTCCAATTTCTAATGAAATGAAAATCATATTAAAATATTCGATCAGATCAATTTTTGCTACTGCTGTGAAATCTGTAAAAAATTGAAAAAAAATTGATCAAATTGATCATATATTTGATGGGTAGGCTATTTTATTTAGGGTAGGTGGAACGTAATAGTCTCGACAGCAGAATATCATTGGATGAAAGAGGTCTGGGAAATATAATATAATCAGAAATATAAAATTATTCATCTAAGAAAAATTATATTTTAATCATTTTTAGTTGAGTTTAAAAAATATTCTCTTTTAATTCATTGGCAGTTACAAAATTAAATAAGAATTTTTATAAAATAAAATAATAATATAATCGAATTTTCACGTTATTTAATAAAATTATTTATTATGTTACTTGAATATTATATTTATAAGACAGGTAAATTTTTTATTAATTTATAATTAAAAATTGGGTCTTTGAGTAAAATCATTATTCACACATTTCCTTTCCAACATCTCTTGTGGAATATTCTCGCTTCCAACAATAATGGGTCAAAACCCGAAGTTCAAATTAAATGACAGCTATTTCAGGTATAACATTGAAATTTGTTATAATCCTATTTAACAAAAATATAATTTTTATCGATTTATTGATAGTCAATTTTAGAATTAATCTTGAGATTTGTTATAATCATATTTTAAAAAGAAATATAAAATTTATTTAACTATTAGGTATCCAAAGAAGAGATGGCTGATTTTCAAATACTTGTACTTTAAATTAAAATTTTAAACTATTTACCTAATATTATAAGTTAATTTTAAAACTATTAAAAAGTAGATTTTATCAACATTTGGTTTTTAATTAGTATCTTAAGCAAATATCGTTATTCTTTGTTTCTTATTTAGTATAAAGATGGTATATCTAGAAATAAAATATATCTTAATTTTTTATTGTATGAGTTCAAACTTGGTTTTAAAACAGCAGAATAGGCGAAAAGAATTATTTGGTGTTTATGGATAGAATTTTGTGAAACAGAGAACAGCTTAATTTTTGTTTCAACGTATCGAATCCGGAAAAGAAAGATGAACAACGTTCTGGAGAGCCGAAGAAGTTAAATAATGATGAGCTCCTTCAAGATCTTTCTCAAAATCCAACTACATTGTGTTTAGAATTGTCAAGAGAACTCAATTGTGAGCAAGTGTCTATAGGAATACATCTGAAATCACTTGGATATACGAAAAAAATTGATAAATGGATATCACATATGTTGAGATTTCAGAACATCCAAGAATGATTATTAATTTATAATTCTTTATTTTCAAGAAATAATGTTGAGCCCATATTAAACAAAATTCTAACAGCCGATGAAAAATAATTTATCTTAACAATTCTAAACGAAAGGTAAAGGTGCATGGACAGATTATTAATACTATTTATTCACTGCGAAAATATATATATATATATGCAGATTATCAATATCAAGACCAATAAATTTACATTTAAAGACGAAACATGATGCTCGTAATTTTTATATATTATTTTAAAATAAAATATTTTAACTTGTCGATTCAATTGTGGAAAAAACAAATTTCAATTTTGTATTGTTAAAAGTGGGT
The DNA here is from genome assembly GCA_037834085.1 of Bipalium vagum. Taxonomy (NCBI): domain Eukaryota; kingdom Metazoa; phylum Platyhelminthes; order Tricladida; family Geoplanidae; genus Bipalium; species Bipalium vagum. Next base: position 7,588 of record JBBMKC010214086.1, on the reverse strand, counting down.
GGCAGCAAAATATGTTTCATATTCATAATAAGGTTAGCACAAATTGGTAGGTCTACTACACCAAATCACCATTAACAGTTATATTCTCTTGCATCAATTGCATTATATAAAATTTAATTATAAGTACTTCACTGTAAATCCTATATTATGTAAATATTTGATTGGCAAGAAAGTATTTGATTTTACAAAGACATTTAATTTTATTTTTAAATAAAATAATCATTGTTTAAATAATATTAAAAGATAATCGATGGATTAAATTTCAATCATTAATTTTCATAGATCGTTTTTTCGTTCGTTTTTTATTATTCAGCTTTAATGAGGAAGATCAGAACACAAATCTGAGATATATTTTACATTCATAATTTAATAAAAATATATTTACATGTGCTGCTTTTCTTCTAAAAATTGCACTTACTTTCCCTCCAACCCAATATGAGCAATATTTTCTAAATAATTTTTTCTTTATAATAAGGAAATTGAATTAAAATTTCAGTGTCATGCTGATTACAGGATAAGAACAAAAGATTTTTATTAATCCTGAATATTTATTTATAAATTCTCAGCTTTATCTGGTTCAACTCATTATAAATGCAACAGCACAATTTTGATTTTTCCGAAATTTCCATATTTTTTAAATAGAATTATTTCTCCTTTTCATTTTTAGATATTTTTAATTTTGCTCGTTCGTTGACACAAAAATAAAAAATAAATTTGAGATTTATTATTGAAAATTAATTATATATTTTACATCAAAATTAAAATATGAATATAAAAAAGTCTAAATATTATAAAAAATATAAATATAATAAAAAATTTATATATAATGAAAAATATAAATATTATAAAAAAATATAAATGAAATATAAATATAGTAACAAAATAGAAATTACATGGAAATATGAAATTAAAATTTGTTTGATAATTATTTTTATTTATTTATTATTTTTAACTTTTTCAACCATAGAGTCAAGATATAATATCGTTTCCTCCAAACTTAACTCAGATTAGAACTTTTAACTGTTTTGGACATCCTCACCGTCAACACTGGAGACTCCACATGATACTTCTAAGTGTGCACTTAGGAATTTACATTTTAACATGATAGGGATTATAAGTAAAGGAGTTATAAATGGAATAACATGTCTAAAGAGTTTTTTGTTTCCTTCCATTTCTACAAACAAGATTTTCCACCACCTAACACCTCTTCATTATTATGAAAGTCTTAATATTTCTTCGATTAAATAACTTCAAAAAAGTACATTAGAAAATTCAACGTTTTAATTTTATGAATACAAGGACTGCCATCGTGCAAATATTTAATTATTTATTGAGGAATTATTTATAGGAGAGTTTCGTACTTTTATGAGAAAAATCTAAGAAATAAGAACGAATAAATGTTTTTCAAATGAACATAAAATATTTCTGTTTTGGAAAAATCTAAATTATTTTATATAAATAATATTTTGATTTTTTATATTTAGAAAAGTGATGGAATTATGGAGTGAGGATAACTGCTTTAAGGTTAAAATTTTATTTCATTTTTATTGTAAAGGTATTAAGGATAGTATGAACTGTTTATATCACATTTAGAATTGTTTATATAGAAAAAAGTGTTTGTTAAAATTTATTTAAAATTAATAATAAAAACAATTATTATAATTATTCTGCGTTTACTTATCTATTCGACAATTTTGTTTATTAAAAATACCTTCACTCAAGTGAAAATGACTTTCATCAGTCAATAAATTTTTTCCAAGAATGAGGATCCACAATTGATCTTTCTAACAACCAATTACAATAATTCAGGCGACTTTGGTGGTCCGATTCTTTAAGCTTCTGAACTACGGTAAGCTTATAGGCTTTCCTATGCAAATCTTCTTGCATTATCCGCGACAAACTGGATTTTGAGAAATTAAATTCCTGTGCTCTATGACTGATTGATGTGCATTTATTGTCTTCAATGCTTTTTCTTAACATTTGTTTTTCCAAAATTTTTCATTTAATTTTTAACGGTTACAGAAATTGAACTACCGCTTTGAGAAGATATTTTGACAATTTTTGCCCGTTGTTGCATATTATAACGATCCATATATAATTTTCAAATGTTTAGCTAGAATATAATTAAATATTAATTTATTTAAACAAAATCTACTTAGTATTTAATATGTTAAAAGTAGTAAAGCTTCTTTTGGAAGACCCTGTATATATAACATAAAATTTTAATAAAATTAATTCAATTATATTACACTGCTTATTATTATTATTCAGTTTTTTAAAAAAAATTAAGATAATTAAAAATTCTTTAAAATAATATTTCAGGTACATTCATTCAATGTTTTATTTTCAACAAATTTTTCAAAATGCATTTATAAATGCACTGATAATAATTAATAACACGAACATAATTAATAAAAGCAAATACTGTGATGTTACAATGATTAGATTTTTATAAAAATTTTAATTAACAAGCAAAACTATTTTTATTTAAAATGTAATTTCGTTAAGTAAATTAAGTTTTTTTCAAAAAAAACCTTTTTTAAAAATTCAAAATTTTCTAAAAACATTACTTATTTTATATATTATTAAGTTTATATTAATAAAAACCTTTTAATTAATTAATTTTTAATTAATAAATTAATTTGATTTGATTTAATTTATTAATATAATTTTCACTAATTTTATATTAATGAAAAATTTTATTTCAATAAACTTTGTCTTTTCTAACCCTTCAAATTTTAAAGTTCTTATTTAAAATCTGTAAAACAAAGAAACGTATTGTTAGCTGAAAATTAATCAGAGCCCCCTTTATTTAATAATAATGTTAATTTAAAACATCCAATGGAATTAATAATAAATATTTTGTTGAAATTTTTTCACTAATTCCTACAAATGATTTATCTGTATAATATTAATAAATAATATTAATAATATAATTCCCCGTACTGGTATTTGAAGCAATTTATATAATTTATTCATCAATTCTCTGACATCCTTTTGTCAACTGTGATACCAAATCCAATTTCTTTTAATGAAATTATAAAAGTCAAAACGTCCAAATTTTCAGAAAATTTAATTTAATTTTAAATCAAAATTAGTTTATTTTTATTATGATTTGTTTATTCAGTTTATGAAGGAATAATTGCAAGCCGGTTGTAGGCTGTAGCATTTCCTCCTCTGTAATGATACCCTCGGTAAACATCAACAAGGAACAATACCGAGAGAGAACTTACAGGAATCCGTTTTCCAGAGAGAATTCTTATTTTTCAAATGTCAACAAAATCTTCATTTTGTTTGCCATTTTCCAAATGGTTAAAGATCTTTCAGAATGTTGTCAGACTCAATGACAAAAAGTAAATATGTAAAAACGGAGATAAATCAACACATTTTATACGTTTTTGTTATTTTTATTATTTCTGCTAAGGAAATCTGCTTTTCAAAGAAAACGTTAAATTTCCAGAAAATCTTTAAAGAAATTTCAGACTCCAATTTCTTAACAAATATTTTCTAACATTTAACTTTGATAAACAAAAAAAATTGTAAGTTTTATCTACAAAAGATATTAAAATTAAAAATAATAATAATTAGCTTTTTCTTAATCACGCGTGATTGTTTAAATAATCGGATGTCATGGAAACCATTAATTGTATTTGTAATTTGTATTAACATCACTAAAAATTTCCTTAGACGTAACAAAAGACAATTACACACAAGATTTTCTTTCTTTTATATATTCAGTTTTGCGTTAATTAATTACTGTTGAAAAATAAAAATTAAAACTAAATATGTTGAAATTAGAAAACATTGTTGATTCAGAAGAATTGAATGATGGTCATTATGGAAAGGTTTAAAGATTCAAGTTTCTTACCGAAGACCAAAAGATTATCGTATATGTTATCTTCTGTTATTGTCGAAGACTTTCCCTGAAATAAAAATTGATCTTTGTTCAGTAGCAGATTGTGTTTGTTATGTGCACAAGTCCATAGAAAATCAGCAAACGTAAAATTTTAATCAATCATATCATGAAAAGGTAAATAGTACGTTACCTGAAACAACAAAGTAAGAGGTACAAAAAAGTTTACCTCTGAAGTCATTGGACAAGGTTAAACGTTGCGATTTAGCGAAGAAGTGATTAGCAAAAATTTATCTATTGAAAAAAACCCACTTTTTCTGATGAGAAGTGGTTTCCCATTAATTGACCAGATTACTGAAGGACATAGTCAAAGAAAAACGAAAGTATTTATCGTCCGAGGCACCAGAAAATTATGGTATGGGGTAAGGTTATACCAAATGATCTCCTGTCATAAAAAATAATAGAAAAAAATTTACAAAGTCCTGCGTATATGGAACTATTTTGCAAAACTATTGTACCAATTTGTGAATTAAATAATGTGAAGAACCTCTGGTTCCAACAGATTAAAGAATGTATGACTGCTGCACATTTTCCAGTGTTATCATAGCCTGCTCGACCTCTAGACCTAAATATAATGGAGAACATCTAGAAAATTTTGGAAGATATCATATAAGATAGGTCTCCACTGACTTCTCTAGGTGATTTAAAGGAAGAAATACAGAAACTGTTTTGTTAATCAATACCAATAAACGAGGACTTTTTATGAATCTTTGAGAGACTTTTAGAAGCCGTTTAGTCAAATTAATTGTTTATAATGGTAATGTGATAAAAAAAATAGTTACGTGTTCTTTTTTCTAGATATTGTCAATAATTATGCTCACCTAAAATAAAAATGTAAAAATCATCAATTTAATTTAAAATTGTTTGAAATCAATATTTATCATTATTTGCATAAAAACAATTTTATTAAAAACCTACATTTATAAAAATTGACATTTCAATTGTTGTCAAAATATTTGCTCAACACTATATTTCAATTTTATTGATAAATTATTCTTAAAAGTATCAAATATATAAAATTTAATTAATTAAAAACTATTTAATTTAATTCCCACTCTATTTCTAAAATAATAAAATAAACCGGTCTATTTTCGTTCACAAAAATATTTTAAATTAACTCGCGCAATAAAAAAGATTTTAGACAGGCCACAAAGTTTTTTTTTTGATAAAATAGAGCGATGTAAATAACTATCAGAAATGATTAAAGGGATAAATTCAAAGCAATTTTTTATTATTGCGAAAGAAAGGTTTAAAAGAATATTTTCCTATAAATTAGTTCTCAAAATATATAAATATTGACGAAATATTTATTTATTTTTAATTATTTTTATTATTATTTTTTAATATTTACCAGACTTCTGATGATGAGTAGTGATAATAAAATAATTAATTTTTTCTCTGATTTTTTTTTATTAGGATTTCTTTTATTAATATTAAAATGTAACAACAGGAAATGCTAATAAAATAAAATATTTTTTTTTATTTGTCACATGTACTAATTGAACAAAATGCAATGTGAAATAAAGTACAATGAATAAAGACAAGAGAAAACTGGAATGATCTGTGAGATGAGAATTACAGGAAGGAATAAAATTGTCTAATTTCACAGAAGATTCAAAATCTTAAATAAAACTAGTAAAAGTACAAGTTATAGTTGGATATGAATATATTATGATTATTATTATTATGTAAGAATTTTACTTTAAACATTAACACTATAATCTTACATCAAAATTAAACTGACTTCTCATTAACATTATCTGTTGCACCCTTTTTTCACAAGAAAATAATTCAACATAAAATCAGAAAATACTTTATTGAACATATCCTGGTTCTGAATGATAATAATCAGCTGCAAAACATGTAGACTGTTTAAGAATCAAATACTTTCAAGTATATCTGATCACCAACAAATCAATTTAATAATCGATCACGTAAGTTATTATAATTCAATTAAACAAAATAATAAATGGTTACGCAGGGAATAAAATGTCAATAATTTAAAATTAGTATTAAAGTCAAAGTTGAAGGAATGAACTTCGTTCAGAAAAATTATACAAAAAATTGTAATATTCTGAAAATAAACATATTTTCATTTAAAATCCAATTTCATTTTTCTATCACAACAAATGTGAACGTTCAAACAAATTTTAACCATTTTTTTCTTATTAAGCAAAACTAAATAATTTAATATTCATATTTTTTCAAAAAAAAAATTATCCTAAAATATGACATTCTAGCTCCATTATTGACTTGGGTTGGCAAGGAAGCCATTGCCGATTTTTTGAAGGTTAACGGACATGAAACAATAAGTTATATTAAATTATGGATTGCAGATTGTTATCAAGAATATGTTGAGATCTTTTGAGAAGCATCAAAGTGTCTCGTCCATAAATTCTCTTGGACATATCTGCAAAAAATAGAATAAGTAGGATTTGACGTCATCATGAATAATAATTTTAATATTCAAGAAGTTCTGTATAGAGTGAAACAATTGGTAATTGGAAAGGATTATACGAGGTTCCAATACGAGGCGCCAATTAAGGTTCAATAAATTTTGCCGAATGGAGAAAGAAGTGTGTGATTTTGCATTGTAGTGCTGAAAAATAATGCCTTTACGGTTTTTGAATTTTTGGTGTTGTACTTTGATTTATTAGTTGTTTTGTGACAATCCTCACTTATGTAGTCTTTGATTTCGTCGTTATTGACATTTAGTAGAGCAACAGATTGTTTTTCATCTTTGAGTGAAAAATCACCCATTCGGAATTTCTCAAACAAATTCTAACATTTGCGTTCTTTTAATGATTTCTCGCCATTCATTTTACATATTTTTTTCTAGCCTGTAATGCACTTTCTTCAGAAGACAGAAAAGTAAAAATTTGTCTATTTCGTGTATTTCATACTAACACTGACAAATAAAAGAGGAAACTAAGCAATCTATGAAATTAACTTACTGATTGAAATTTGAATCCATCGATTATCTTTTAATATTATTTAAACAATGATTATTTTATTTAAATACAGTTAAGTTTAAGTATAATGTCTTAACGTAGAATAGGGGGCAATTACTTTTTTGCCTCGCTCAATATTTAAATAATAAAGTACTTATAATTAATTTTTATGTACTTTCGATACTTTCCGAAGTTTTTTAGGTTATTATTTTAAAATTTATAAAATTAATAAATTCATATTAATAATATGATACAAGTGATTTTTTTTTAAAATTCCCGTGATCCGATTACAGTTATAAATTTCGATATTCGAATGTGAAAAAAAACTTCTGAATTTTGATAAGGATTTTATACTCGCATTTGAAAGAAATACGCAGATTTTGAATTTCCTCAAAAAAGTATTTGTAGAAATGAAATCTTTGAGGAGAAATAATGATGAAAATTTTATTGAGAGTGAATGACACAGCTGATATCATGTATCAACGGTGAACCAAAAAATATTTATTTATTTATATATTCTTTATAATAAAAAAATTTTACGTCGTTTTCTTCGAAACAATTTAAACAAACAAAAAAGAACTAATTTCATTGAAAAAAAAAAGCTTCACCATTGATTTCAGGAAAAGGATAATTGGATAATAAATATTATTTTGATCTATATTATTTTGATAATAACTATTCTTTTGATAATAAATATTATTTTAATAATATATATTATTTTGAT
>JBBMKC010214075.1:0-12777 GCA_037834085.1 Bipalium vagum | reverse complement strand
AAAATATATCTCCGTAGTGCTTGTATTTCAGTCCCCAAGCTAGTCTCTTCTTTATCATAGCCGGTGTTAACTTATGCCTTATGGTTGGACGATGAGCAATAATGTTTGCCTCTCTCAGCCGTCGTCTCACAGTCCTCGCAGAAACATTTACACCAGTAGCCACAATTTCAGAGTGTATTTCTTTGATGGGTTTCTTTCGAAGTCGTAAAGCATTATTTATTATTGCTCTGTCGCCTCTAATGCTTCTTTTCCGAGGTGATCCTTGATATTGAGACTTCAGGTTTTGTGCATTTTTTATCATTTTCTTCACATTTTTGATAGCTGATTGTGCAGCTGTAAAAAGAGGGGTAAATGTTTGACCGAAGAAATTGTGCCAGTACCAAAATAAGATGATAAAGAAGTTGACAATTATCATAACACTGTAACAAGAACTGCAGAAAAGAATAGCGTAATAAATGTTAAGAATGTGCAAAATCACTCACAAGCACCCATCAAACAGAAAACTGGAAATCCTGCCGATCTCATTCGATGAAACATATATCAGCAAAGGAGACAGTGGGGTTTATCTGAGTGACCACACCATTGAAGGCATCATCAAACAAACGGGGAAAATTGACAAAAAAAGAAAACTCTTTCTAAATCTTCACCTGACCAATGCCCTGGAACTTGTCAATGACTTGGAACTTGTCAACTCCTTTCTGCTGAACATTCAATTCTCAAACTGGGAAAAAATCATCTGGCAAATTCTCATCAACCACAATCACTGGATGGTTCTCCTGGCTTCAAAAGCAAATGGAAAAGCATTTATTGCCAACTCTTTATGGCAACAGAATCATGATCAAGAACTTAAAATTGGAACAAAACTGGCAGTCTTCATAGAGAGATGCTCCAATATTATATGTCTGTCTCCACTGATCCTCAATCTTCTCCGCAACTGCCCACAACAGAATAACGGATATGACTGTGATGTCTTTGTTTCCTCTTGACTCAATTTATTGAAGAACACAATACTACAGAGCTCAAAGTACCTGACAGAATCGGCATTAGAAAAAATATTCTGGAAATGATCCTAAAGAATATCCCGAATTCAAGGGATATTAAAACTTCATTCAAACAAAAAGCTGGGAAAGCAGCAAGAAAAGCATATCGCCCAAATGTTCTGCCTCTGATCAACGAAGTATCCAACGGACGAGGTAATATTGATAACTGCTTAAGAATATCAGTCTCAAACTAAGAAAATCAGATTTCCATCATAATCATTCAATGAACAGAGCTCTACAGAATCTCTTCGAAAAATCGAGTAAAGAGGCCATCGATCAAATCCTAAAAATAGCTCAAAAGTTGAAACTCCACCAAGAGAAGATCTATAAAACTATTTTGAAGAGAAAAACAAAGACTCTTTTTAACATTTGCATTGACTTTTTACTTAGAAAATGTTTAGCCACCTGCAAAGATCCAATCAATTTGCATGGCAACAAAATATCGACACTGGCTCACGCTGATGACATTATTCTAATGTCTGAATCCAGTGACAGCATTAAAAACTTACTGAAAACAGCAATCCAATGTGTTTCGTGGGCTTCTCTCACATTCCGCACTGAAAAATGATGATAGTTCAGAAATGGTGGAGTTGAAGATACTTTGAAATTTGAAAACTGCTTTATTCCGAAGATTGAAAAAGGAACCTATCTTGTCCTTCCCATTGGCACCAAAATCAAACAAACCCTGAGAGAAGAACTACAGAAAATCAATCGCTCAGACCTTCAGAATGATAAATTGTCAAAAAAATCGACTGGAAAGAGCTTACTGAAACAGTTCAAATCAGAATAACAATAGCGGAAAAATCTGGAGGAAAAGAGAAAGAAGCGACATTTTTGCAATGTATTGACTGCAGAAAGACTGGAAGAGGACCTTGCAGTACATCGTGGGTTAAATGTCGAAACGCTGTGAGACATTTTGCTTCACTAAAAACCTTTATTCTATTTCAATTTAAAAAATCGAATGATCTTCTATTGACAATCCAGCGTGAAGAAGAAAAGGAAAAGACAACCTTATCCTCACTTGACAATAAAGCAATCCCCTTCCAACTACACAGAGTCTACTACACAATTTGAATATTATAATATAGTCTAAAATGGTAATTCATTAAGTCTTGGTGCAATCTTTTCATGTACATATACCAAGAGAGAAGTGAATCGGTAATATTTACAGTAGTAGAAAAAATACCCCCAACTGTCATTGGAGAATGGTGTTGGGTAGCAAGAATTAGCTAACTTGATTAATTTGAAAGATAAATCGAAGGAATCTGAGATAACCAATACCAAAACAAAATTTAGAAGATTCATAGGAAAAGAAATATGTTTACGACGCATCACAAATATATATTGTTACGTTTTATACTACCATTAAAACTACGTAACGCTTAGCTCGTGACTTTACTGACTCTTTCACCTATCTCAATAACTTGTTTAAATAATTGAATCAAAAATCACAACAAAACTTTATTTAATCAGCAAAAGAGTACACAATCCAAACAAATGTCCAAATGTAAATAAGAACAGCAAGTGTCACAATAAAAATGTTACTATTACACCTTATGAAGAAACTTTCGCTCTTAATCAATAACTCCTCACTCAACAATGTTGTGTCCCCTTCTCTTTTACTGTAATACAAATTTAAAGTCAATTGAATCAAAAAACAATCACAATAAAATTTTATTGATAGGCGAAATTGCACCTTTACACAGAAATCTCAATCACCCACATTTCAATATTAGTCAAATGGTTAATAAGCACAAAGTCAAAATGTTCCACTGTCCGCAAAATATCAACAAATGAATAAAAAAATAAAATAGAACATGTAATCGAATAAATACAAAAATCGATTTATGATTAAAGAAAATATTATGACTTCAATTAATTATCACAACAGAAAAACAAAAGGAAATAGATAATAGCCTCACCAGGAGTGACAAAGTATCCCCAGGTCGCCTCTAAGTTCTTTTCAGGTCCCCTAGGGATTCCCAAACTCGCTGAGTCAACTTGGTAAATCCGTTGGCATCGTCATCATATCGAAGAAAATTGAAATTAAATTACTGGAACAAATAATTTTTTCGAACGTCTTCGCCTTTGTCAAATAAAATCAAATTTCTCAAATATCTTCGCTTAAGTCTGGGCAAATTTCTGGGAATAGTCTCTCTTTATATAATCGTTGAGATTGGTCTACGATCACCAATCCATACGCTTTGAGACGCCTATTTCCTTTAATTAATAGTCCATATATCCTAACTTTATCTCCACGCCCTAATAAAGTTAGGCGAAATTTTTATATAATAATAATTTATTATCCCCATGAAGGGATATATCTCCATATTTAATTTTAAATTACTCTAATGTTTCAAAATCTCGACGATGAGATGTTGATGTATTGTTTTTTTGTAATTTTTTTGAAAACTTAACATTTTATTTTTTAATTATTATTATTGTTTATTATTATTATTATTATTATTATTATTATTATCACAATCATCACGGTTTGTGCCTTTGTCAAACCCAACAAACAAATCAATTTCAACTACTCAATCTTAGACTGATATGCTGAACTGAAAACGTCAATTTCTTTCTTAGATGTAAAATACCAAATCGGTCCATAATCGGGAAAAGATAGAACCTCGGTATTAAGTAGAGACCGGATTTTCATTTGCTGGAAATACGTGAATTATGTGCATAAATATGTGCTAAGTTTTGTGGACTGTGTGCAAACTAGATACGTCAAGTTTGGATACATGGCTTTTAAATTTCTAAAAAACAAGTTTTACTAATTTACTCATAAGACATTCGGTGTTGTCAAGATTAACCAATCAAAAACAACAAAATTATTTTATTATTATTATTAACACTGTGTACTATTATTAATTATTAATTATATTTATATTATCACTATTATGATTCGAATTTATTATTATTATAACTACCCAGACACTTTAGCGGTCTTAACAATTTGACGGGATGTGCCTTTGGCCAATCAAACAATATTATTAAACTAAACGGATGGAAACTAAAAATATTAACAAATCAAAAAAGGCGGACATTTATGATGAATTCGCAGAATAGTTTTGTCGAATTTGAATAAAACATTGGCCGATACGGAATAATAAAAACTTTAAGAATTTATTTCAAAGACCGAGAGTGCGCTAGAGTAACTTTTAAATATTATTGAAGAAATAGAGATAATAACGACGAATCGCGAGGCTAGTTCACCAGACCGATTGATACAGAAAGATAGACAAGGGGTGAAAGAACAAAAATGAAGAAAATGTTGAGATCAGAAATTATATTCCAGTCCTGTCCAACTTTAATCAATATTTTACCAATAAAATAATTCTTGTAGGTTTATTTGGTGCCGATGATAAAGTTTTCGAAAAAAATTGAAGCCAAAACTTTTCTGTGAACATTTCCGATTTTGCAACAGTGTTTATTCGGTTTCTTGGTGCTTCCAATTATCAATTACAGTCGTTATGTAACCTGTTACGCTAATTATCCTACTTATAATTCGACAATTATCTGATTGTTTTTATTCGTTATATTTCGGTACCACAAAATCTTTTTGATCTTTTTTAAACTGAAATCAACAATCAAACTCTGGTAAAACATGAGAAATAAAATGAACCCTGGACTGCCAGTCATAGCCTTAAGATTTTCTCATCGCTATTCGATCCCAACGGGTACCAAGTATAATCCTCTTTCATTGTTGACATAACAGAAAAAATAATATCTATTCAACAATAATGGTTTTCGACGTTAAACAATTCAAATCGTCTGATGTAATGCTCAACTGAACAATCAAGATCTTTTGATGCGATAAATCCTTTGACGTAATCAATAACTAAAAGATAAAAAACCCTCTAACGTATGCCTCTTTTTCTACGTAAATATTCCCGTAAAGATAAAATAAATTACCTTTTGATCGGCCAATTACTAAGATTATCTTGAGTCGATCTTCATTGCTCTTCGGGAAAATATTTAGAGAATTTATTATTATTATTATTATTATTTTAAAGCAATCCCCACATATATTTGAAACCAGTTAAATATTTCTGGTGGATGTAAAACATTTTTAGACCGAACAGACTCAACCGTGATTGTCGGAATTAAATTTACTTTGCTTTCAGTTATTGAATTAGTTCGTTTTTATCAAATATTAGGATGTCCGAAAAAAAAATTGTTTTTTAAATTTTAATGTTTGCCGTGAAATCATTTTAATTTAATAAAGTAACAAATCAATTTATGTATCGAACGTAAGTAGATATTTTGTCTTTTAAACTAACTACAACTCATAAATATATTTAAATTTTTAAGGTGACATTGGAATTGTAAAAATGGATTCAAAATATGATTTTCAAGTCCTTTTGCACAATTATTGTAAGAAAAGCTTAAAAGCTACTAAAAGGTTGTCCAAATGATCAACGCTGTGGAAGGTGTACAGTGTCACTAATGGTACAGCTCAAAATCGGTTTAAAAAGTTTTCCAAATGAGACACCAATCCTTTAAGGAAATAAGGTTCAGATCAACCATCCATAGTGAAATCTGAAGCTCTGGTAGAAGCTGTTGAAAAGAATCCAAGAACTAGTACTCTGAAATTATCATCACAATAAGGGCCTTCAAAATCCACCATATACAAACATTAATATTTTCATGAAAAGGTAATCAGGCGGTGCCCAGAAATTCCTCATGATTTTAAGTGTGATAAATGCTCTACGACGTGTGAATATCTGCAAAGAAATTTTGAAAAATCCATTTGACACTCCATTAACAATCCATTAAGAGAGTCGTGACAAGCGATGAGAAGTGGATTTATTTTCAAATCCAGACAATTCAAATCAGTGGTTAGACATTGGGCAAAGAGCAGTTCCTGTTGCTAAACGGCAACGACTTGAAAAACAGATCATATTGTTGTATGATGGAATTACTAAGGCGTAATCTATTTCGAATTGATACGGAATGGTAAATCATTGACTCCAAGTTATATTCCTCACAACTCCGTCGTATGTATGAAAACTAAAGGAAAAATACCATTCTTTTATAAATCACAAAAAGTCATTCTCCAGCATGACAACTCAAAGTCACACAGCGATTATAACCATGAAAAAATTCTAGAACTGGAGAGAATTTACCACATCCAGCTTATACCCCGATTTTTAGCCTACTGATTACCACCTATTTAGGTTTTGGCATATATCCTTTGTGGTCGAAGCTTTAGTAATGTTAACGATGTGGAAATTACCTACTTGGAGTTCTTCTCTTCCAAATCGAAACAATGGTATCTTAGAACTATCTAAAAGATGTTGATTACCATCGAACATAATGGTCAATACTGCGATATTTGATGTCAGTAACAAATTTTTATATCTCTGCCTTGCAAATAGATACTTGTTTAAACAGCTCATTTTTCAATATCTTTTAATAATTTTTTCAATCATTCTTATAACGAATATATGAAATTAAAGAATTTTTATAATTACCTAACCTAATTTAATTAATTAATCAATTATCTCTTTCTACTTTCAATAATTTGGGACAGTCAATTATATACATGAGGAACATCTATTAACGCCTTTATTAGAGACAGTTCCATAAATTCAGAGACCTACCAATTATACCTACCGCTATACCAATATCTTTCATTATTAAAAATTAATAAACCTGAATTGAAATTTCCACTAAAAAATTCTGACCCATAATACATACTTTCCCATAAATAATTTTAACTTTTCTGATAAATATTTACCAATGCGTCAAAACTTCTTAAATCAATGGTAAAACAATTTGATTGTAGAAACATATTGCATCTCTAAAATATGAGAAGTGCTAATATTGATATGCACAGACCATTTCTGCATCATGACAGACAGTTACAATCATTATAGCAATTCTTCACTATCTTTTACTTTTTAAAGTCGTAGACTCGTTGATTTTCTTTTCTCAAAACTAAATATTGAAACATTTCAGAAAAAAACGATAAATGAAATGAATGTGTAGGCACCTGCAGAACAGCGACGGAATAATAATTAAACTATTTATTAATTATATAAATAAATTTAAACAATTTTCACCAATAAAATATAATTATTACACATCGAACGATTAACACAATGCAGACCCCTAAAATTCTCTCTGCCAGTAAACCCCGCCCCTCCCAGCCACAATGAGCATTTTTTGTTGTCTATTGGTTTTATAAATTGATGATTATTTGTGTACTGTGTGAGAAGCAAAAGAGAGAATTATCTGGCCTGTGACCCATAACCAGGCTGTGGAGCAGTCCATTGTTGCGGTACACCTGGCACGATAGGTTGCGATGCTTGGATAGGATTCGGTTGATGTGAAGTCGGGGCAGGCGCTCCTTGCTGTTGAGGAGCACCCATTGGTTGCTGCTGGGCAGCTGGTTGCGATGCAACTTGTTGTTGCCATTGGTGCCACTGTTGCCATTGATTGTAATCATATGCCGGTTGTGCAGCAGTAGCAGCAACACCAACTTGTCCTTGCTAAAACCAGGGATAGCCACAATTAAAAATCAATATTAAAAACTACATGAATAATCGAATATTTTTAATTGATTTAAAAGATTAAGATTGAACTTAAACTATAATTAATGGATAAAAATAAAAATGAATACTACTTACTATTTTCAGTAGTGTAAATCAATTTTAAAAATTAAATTTTTTTATTTTTGACGCACATAAACTGCAGAATTACCCCATTTTAAATGATTTAAAATTACAATTTTAAAAAATCATAAAATAAATTCTCTTGAAAAATATTTAAAAATTGTTAAATCGAATTCTTTGTAGCTAACCTTCTATAAATTGTTAAATGAATACTATAAGAACTCAAAAGAAAACTCAAATTATTAGTTAATCAACAATTACCGGTGCACTATTGTACGCTGCAGCAGTCTGAGCTGTGGCCCCCATTTGGTTCATCCCTGCCGCAGCAGCGGGATTGGCATTACCGACAGCGGCACCTTGCTGAGACTGACGCAAAATCATGTCGGCATATTCGTGCATACCCTGTCGCCGGTAATATTCCGCCCAGGCAGCGGAATAGTCGGGTTGACCGGTTTGGGGATTGATTGTCGGTGCCGGCATTTGTGATGAATTGGCTGCTGCTGCGGCAGCAGCATTGGCGGCAGCCGATGCTTGTGGCCAACCTAAGTCGGAAGAAAATGGAACGTTAAAACATAAACTCGTCTCAAATCACATTATATATTGTGTGGACAGCATTATCCAACCCCCACTTCTCGTCTTCATCATCATTATCA
Organism: Bipalium vagum; assembly: GCA_037834085.1. NCBI lineage: Eukaryota > Metazoa > Platyhelminthes > Tricladida > Geoplanidae > Bipalium > Bipalium vagum. The sequence continues at coordinate 4,461 of JBBMKC010214075.1, read as the reverse complement.
TTATCATAATTATAAATATATTAACAATTATTAATGGAAAATACATTATCCAAAAAAATATGAATAGATCAATAAATATGAATTTAAAAAAATCAATAATTATAATTATCGAATAATTATCAATTGATAAAAAATCAATATTATTATTATTGACTTAATAAAAATGTATAATTATCATTAAAAAATCAATATAAAATCAAAATATTTTAAAGTAATTTTATGACAATTTTGTCACATGCCAAAAAGGAAAATATTAAAATTTTTGAATTTTTTTTGGTTTTTTTAAGAAAAATAAATCAAAATGGCGGTGGTCAGTGTGAGCTGGATGATACGGCGTGGGGAACCTGACTGTCTTTCCCTCTCACAATCTCACTCTCTCTTTATTTCTCTGATATTGACATTGTGTACCTTGCTGATTGACTGCTGCTGCTGCGGCTGCTGAAGATGAAGCTGGAGCAGCATAACCGGGCCAAGTCTGACCACTGTAAGCTGCAGTGGTGGCGGCACTCTGTGCGTTAGGATAATAACTATATGGTGGTCCTATGGGTATGCCTGCTCGCTCCGAAATGAACCTGTTATGATGAGACGTTTTATCAGTAAAGCACACAAAACAACAAAAATCACAGAAACAGGAGGGCCAATCAAATGTTTTGTCCAAAACAAATTTTCATTGGACCGCTTTATTACACAATTGATCGATCAAACACAAGCACAGAAAGAAAGAGAAAATAATGTAAATTACCGGATTGCATTATCGATTTCATATCGTTGACCGCGGATGTTGAACAGCTTGAACGCCGGGTCGGTTGTTTGCTGCTTGGAGATTTCCACAAATGCTCCACTGCGTCCACAAATCTCACGAATTGTCTCACCACCTTTTCCGATTACGAGGCCAGCTTTTTCTGTGGGAACGGCATAGATACACAGATCTGCGTTTTCTGGCGGCTGAGCGTACGGCATTTTCGGATAGGACTTCTGTAATATTAACTGGTTTCGTTTTATTTTCCATAATCAAAGCGCCCCAACCACAATTAATCGAGGAAACGTAATTGGGATAAAAATAATAATACTTTTCGATAAATACATAAATTATGAAATTATTTCATATTTTTTCGATATAAAATTAAAATAATAATATTGATAATTAATATTTCAATAATTATTTGATAAATCAATAAAAATATTTTTAAAAATCGATTATAAATAATTGATAATTCTATATTTAAAAATAAGAAATAATCAATATACATATTAAACAATAGCCAATATAACACATTAATAAAAAAAATCGATAAAATTTTTAAAATCATTTTTTCGATCCTTACTGTGTCTTTATTGGACAACAACTGAATAACCATATCTTTGGCCTTGTCGACACAAACAACATCCCCTGTTATTCTCAACGGCTTGTCATCGCCCGTGGGCGTATTGGACTCTTGGATCAAAACCATTTTGGCACCGCTGATTTCTTGGAGGTGTTTGATGGTCTCACCGTTCTTGCCGATGACAAGGCCGGCCTTCATACCGGGGATCATAACATCGATCGAATGTACACCCCCTCCACCACCGACACTGCCCCCGGCCCGTTCGATGATGTCGTTGATCAATTGTTTTGCCTTTTCGATTTGGGCTGGCGTACCAATCATCGTCAACTCGCGCTCGGCTAGTCCACCCTCTTGTGATATCTGCACCTTGCACTGTGAGTCCGATTGGAGCTGGATGATCTGCTCGCCTTTTTTCCCTATTACTAGGCCGACATATTTATCCGGGATTCGGTGAGTAATGGTCATTGTTTGATTGGCCAACGGGTTGGAATAGGCCGAAGCCGCTCCGAGCTTCTCGTTGATCTTGGCTGCTGCCTCGGCTGCTGCTGACAGTTTTTCGTTGACCATGCTCCGTTTTTCCACAGGAGCACTGATCGCTTCCGTTGCGGGTCGCTTTACGCCGATCGGAACTGCGTATGAAGCCGTGTCCACGCTGCCGTTGTTTTGAAGCGACATATCTGCGCCGGCGGCTAATTTCGCGGCAACCTGGACAATAAAGAGTGCTGGTTAAATTTTATTTGAATGAGTTGAATTTTTGAAAACCTGTTTCGCCCTTGCTACAGCTTGATTTACAAAATCATTGTCCGACATTTTTTACAAACAAAACTGCGTAAATTAAAACAAAAATATAAACACGTAAATGTTAAGAAAAATTAATAATTGTTTTATTAATTTTGTCGAATAATTGAATTTTTAATTTAACATTATTTTTATTATCGAGCCTTTTAGAAATTGAAAATAAAATTAAGAATGTTTTGGTGATTTTATTATCATTTTTACAAAAGAATAAAATCTAAATTTTTAATTATGAAATTAATAAACTTATTAAATTATTAATTTAAATAAAAAATAGGTCCCATAATGATTATTTTGAATTATTTTTGAATTTAATTGAAGCATCTTTTTAAATTTTACTTCACTTTTTCTTATTGCGCATACTGTTCTATCAATCAGAAGATTAATGGTAAAAATTCACATTTACAATAATTAATTTAACATCAATCAATTTTTCATGATTACATTATTATTAAACTTAAATTTATTTCGTTATGGTTATTTTACTTTGCTCTATTTTGTCATTAGTAAAAATTGTTACTCTTTAAATTACTATGAAACCTTTCTTAGCACGTAGTTCGTTGCTGGACCCTAGACTTTAGGTGTTTTTATGTGTTTTCCAAAATTTTCATGTTTTTAGGTTTTTTGGATAATTTTTCACTTTTTGACAATTTTCATGCTGTTTTTGATACATTTTTAATGTTTCAACCTAAGAACAGTGATGATATACTAATTATTGGAAAAGAAAATTTTTGGAAATACATTTTTTTGGAAAGTCTAATATTTGTAAAACCATATTTTGAAAAAACAATTGTTTGGGAACTTAAAAATTTGGAAAACTTTTTCCTTGGAAAAATGAAGTTTTTGGAAAAATCAAAATTTTGAAAATACAAATTTTTGGAAAAACAAATCTTTTGGAAAAATCAAAATCAAATCAAATTTTATTTCATACATCATAATCTTGATAATTTTTTAGTCAAATTTTATAGCACGACTACATCCCTCGAGTAATGAAATTAAATTAATTTCATTATTCTGAAACATTTGCTTGAGCTTCAGAAGCTTGTCATCAATCAAAACATATTTCTTCTTCCTTTTTTAGATTCTGTACCAGAAATAATTCTATTCAACTCTATCTCACAGTTGTTATGAATATTTCGAATTACATCTAAAACTTCATAAAAGTTATGATTTGTCTTGTTTATTTTTTTATTCAATTTTTAATTGAAACCTTCACAAAAATTGTTTGTGCGAAAATAATCGTTTTCAGAATTTGACCATATGTTTCTCCCAAAAAAGGTCTTGAGTTGTTTATCCACGTCGAGTATACAAAATCCAAACACGGTGTATTTGAGCAGCAATATCAGGTGAAATTTCTAAATTAATCAATTTCTATGATTCATTAATGAGATCTACTGGAACAAATGGTAATGCAATAATTAGTCTGAATATATTTTTTAATTGAAAGATCCGTTGTAACACTTTCTTAGACCCAATGCATTGAGTTTTCTCCGTATAGCTTGCGCGAAGTGAAAGTAACATCTCTTAGTATTTGAATTAGAAAACAAACGGGTAATTACATTGAACATTGAATATTCAAAATCCATAATTATACAACTTGTTTGAAATATACTGCAATTTTCATCAAAAAAACTAATTATCAAGCTTTTTACAATATTTTCTGTTTTATTCTGCAAGAAAGCATAGAATATGGGAAAAGCTTGATCTCCTAAGGTAAAATATATAATATAGAGTTGATAAAAAATAGATGAAGAATATTTAAAAGTTCTATCCATAAACCCTTCATAAATTCTATATCTTAGCACTTCTCTTATATATTCCACATCATCAAACAATAAAATTCTTTTGCCTCTCTTAACAACTTAAATTAGAAAGTTTTTATTTTGCAATCTATAATCATGTTTTGCATTAAATATAAAAGAATATAAAATTTTTTCTTGTATCAGTTAATAAACATGTTAATGTTTATAAATGGTTGTAGCTATTGAGGTATAGCTTGGCACATTGGATATGTTAGATGATACAGTTATTTGATTTCGCGCCCTTAAATGGGTCACCTTTTACTTTCTGAATGATGAGCTCTCTAATTTTTAAACTAATTTCAGAGTCAACATCTGCCGGGTGATTATGAATATTTTTTATACTTACTAAAGTGGTTCCCGAAGTCACAACAGTTACTGTACAAATATTATTCTTGCACTTCAAATATTTCTTCTCTCCATTAGTACTTTTATTTAAAATAAATGTAAAACCATTTATAATTGTGTGGAGACTCCCAGGCACAGATGTCCAAACACGGAGCGGCACAAATTAACAATGATCCTTGATTATAACTAACTCA
>JBBMKC010214064.1:0-12778 GCA_037834085.1 Bipalium vagum | reverse complement strand
ATTTTAAACATTTATTATTATTATTATTATTATTATTATTATTATTATTATTATTATTATTATTATTTATTATTATAATTATTAAATTTGACATTACACTTTATTTCTAGAATTCCTATCATTTAGCTATACTGCTTATAAAGTACATAAATAATTTTACTTTATACTCTAATTATTTACTTTTTAATATTATTATTTTATTTTTACTTCATTAATTTTGAGTTAATTTTATTAACCTTTATTTTATTATTTTTATGATTTTTTAATTTATCAACATATCAAAATGAATTTGAAAGAATTTAAAATTAATTAATTTAAACATTTTATTTTATTTTGTAGTTTGTGAGTTTATTAAATATAATTCGATTTCACCTATAATTTTTTTATAATGGTAATTATAAAATTAAAATAATTCAATATTAATAATAAAAAAAAGTATAATATAAAAAACAAAAATTCTTTTTAATTTAATGATAACAGAAATAATAATAATAATAAAAATTTATAAAAATTGGAAGACTATTTTTCAAAAATAAATACATAATAAAAAGGTAAATGTGATATTATTGTTATTTTTGATAATAATAAAAAATATTAAAATATATTTATTTTAAAAATTAAAATAAATTAAGAATAAAATTATTATTATTATTATTTTTTATTATTATTATCGTTATCGTTATTATTATTATTTATACTATTATTATTAAATAAAATTTTAGGTAATTTTCCTTATAGATTTTTTTAAAGTTTTTTTTTAATTTTTCTCAATATATCCATAAACAGAAGTAAATTAAAATCAATATGAATTATTATTCTCGTGTGCGTCAAGACTTTAAATTTATAAAAACAATCAATAAATTACTTTTTATTTGTTTTTCATCCAATGAAACAGAAAGGAAATCACTTTGGTGCTCAATTCGATGAGCTCGAGTTTACCGAAACGCCGATCATGATTGTCGAGCTGAAGGTGGCTGAACCGAAAATCGTTTACAGCCCCAGCTTCAAAGACCTGAAGGACTTGATAACTCGATGTTACCAAATGATCATCCATTCCGCTGATCATATTCCACGGGTGATTTTCTTTTCATTTGCTTTTTAATCAATATTACTACTAATATTACTGCTTACTAATGACTTCAAGACAAAAATATTAATTTTTATCTAATTCCTATAACATACACATAAGTAGCTCACCAAAACATAATAAGAAAATTTATTTGTTTAAGTACATCAAATTATTACAATTTGACGACGTATGATTAAATTTATTTTTAATTACACTTTATTTTATACGTATCTTTTAAATTAAAAATACTATGGCGTTATCAGTTGATCAAGGAGTTGAACTCGTATTGATTTTTCAAAAACCGAAAGCACTTTGTCATAATATTATGCCATACCATTTTATTTTTTGTAAAAACACGATTTTGGAAATTATGTACTCGTTTAATTGTTTCAATAAATTAATATAATCACATGCTGTCAATTGAAGGACGAATAGAAATTCTACTTCTGATGACTCGAATAAATTGGGCAACATCAATAAGACAATAATTAAGAAGTTCAAATGGAGAACACTGGACAATATTGTCGGAGAACAATTTTATAATTAATAGTTGGACACGAAGTTGCACATTCTAATAACTTGATTGAAGTTAGAAAACTTTGAAACTTTCCACGAAAGGTGGATTTGGATTGTAAGACCATTCTATTAGGCTTCGAGATCACTATACCTTTCCCCAATAGATTTCTTTCTTTAAGCTTACCTAATACAAAGGCTTATACAAGAAAACCGAGTAAGCACAAACAAAAATTTCACAGAACCAATCAATAAATAGATATATGTTCAAAATTCATTGATTAAAAATAATTTTTTTCTACTTATTAAAATAAGAAAACTTTCCTTCAAATTTTATAATTCGAGCTTAATCAAGGAATAATTGATACAAATGCTGTTTAAACCATAGCATTCCTTTTTGTGGGAAATCTGTTATCTGCGAATAAAATGGAAATATTATAAAAAAATTTTTAAAAATAATTTCCATTTTTGGATAAAAGAAGATTCGTCTTGGTCGGAGGTTCTTCTAAATAAATATGCTGCAGGAAAATTCTCGTTAAACACCTCGCAATGATTGGCTGATGAAATTGACTTAAACCAACCAATAATTGTGCGACAAAAGATCGAGGTTACAATAATATTTGAATGGATGATCAGCATTATTTGGATCAACATACTTCTTTAGTTTCCAGTCATTTGTTTCCTTTTCTTATCCATTATAATTGGTAACAGAAGATGGTTCCTGTACATCAATCTTAATAATAAGAATGGTTGAATCGAAATGATCAGGCAGTCCAGCATATTAAACCAGACCTTCGTTTAAAAACAAAACCAATACCTTCTGTTTAGCGGCACCAAAAATGGACTTTTCATTAAAATGTGGTTTTGATAATCCAGATAATACTTCAAGACTTTAATACCAAAAATGATTTGTTTAGAAGTGATAATTTGTGTCAAATTGCTTAAATCTCATTTAAATCGATTTTTCACAGGCACAATAATGTTTGTTCCAGTTCCCTTCTCGATACTGGTCATTGTCTCAAAATCAATGGCGAAATCATACGTCCCAAAAAAATTCACCAAACTTAAAATTTTATATATTGTTTTTTTCTTCTAAGTATATATTAAGGTAATAATAACAATAATAATATAAATAATAATAATAAAAACTTATAATATAATAAGAATAAAATGATAAAACTTTTCCCATTGTTTTTCGTTAGGTTGAGGTGAACTTGTTTCCTGAAATGAGAGGTCAGAGGTTATTTCTTCGAACGGTTCAATTTTCTGAAAAGTTGGTCACAGCATATTTGGATGAAACAATACAAATATTCAAAGACAACACCATTGGTCCCAAAAATTATTTGAATATCTATAAAAAATACGGCAACTTGCTCAACAATAAAGCCGAACTGGAAGTGAGAGCGTTTCTCAAAGAGAGACGTGGTCTTTTGAGTTTAAAAAAGGTTTTTTTCTTTTTCTTAGTTGAATTTATTTTATGAATCTTTTTACCTTTTCACTACGGTGAAACATTATCAATATCATTATCGTTTAACAGTGACCTGTTCATTCTCGACGGAACCCTTTAAGACTACTTAATAATTTTTTTCATTATTGTAGTTTATAAAACGCTTTTTATTTGAGAAAGATATCATATTTAATGCTCAGTTCTATTGATTAATTTTGAAATTTTATTTTATTTAAATTTTTCTAAAAAAGTGCTTTTGATAATAAATTAGATCAATTTATGAACTGTGAATTATAATAATTATTAATATTTATAAAAATTTATTATAATAATTATTAACATATTTAATCATTTTTAATATTATTATTTTATCTAAAGAAATATTATTTAATTCTTTATTTTTGTTTTAATTACTATGATAATGATAAATATTTTAATTTAATAATAATAATAATAATAATAATAATAATAATATCAATATTATTGTTCTTACCATGATATTTTAAAAACTATTTTACTACAGCATTGATTATTTTATTTCTTTTAATATTATCAATATTGTTAGATATCTAATATTTTATTATAACTAATAATATTTTTATATTAATTTTTTATATTATTCCTATAATCATTTACTTTTTATAATATTTTTTTATTCGAGTAAAAATATTATTATTATCCATTTGACCCAAATCCGTTGAGTTGCCCAGACAGCATAATAAGTTTTATAATTTTTGATCAATATTACAATATTAATAAGTTAGACTGTCCAAAATAAAATCAACGATAATCACACTTGAATAACGATTCCAACAACTTGTTACCATTGATTCTTTATAAACAGCACAATTTTCAATGATATTCACGGTCTTTAAAATATATTTCACAATTAAAACTCTGAAATTTTTAAACAGCTTTAGTTGTCCTTTTTCGAGTTGAACTCAAAGAAATCACTCCTCTCCTGATCAAGACAAATCACTACCGACTTTGTCGGCTTTATTAAGAATCACTTACCAACATCTTGGACTTCTATGGCAGTTAAGCCTGACATTATTAATTAATTAATAATTTCTATTACTATTATTATTTTATTTATTTTTATTTCCACTTTAGAAAACCCCTGGTTTTCGAAATGATTTAAAATTAATGAATTCCTTAGACGACAGTTTAGCATTAATAGTGAAGGTAGAATCAAGCTTTGTTGGATTTTATATAATTATTTTCAGCTTTATTCATTTACATTTGTATTTTTGTGTAAATAACTTAAATTAATATTAAATTATTATCAAATTATATTTTGATAATTTTCACCAATTCAATTTGTTATTAAGAACATTTAATCTGCAACGCTTTATTTTAGCTACGAAATTAATATACATTATAAAATTGTTTTTTTCTTCAATTTGATTGAATCCGAATATTGGGTTATTCATAAGTTCGTGTATTTTCTATATAAACTTTAAAAGCAAATTTTAAATGTATCATTTGTTTAAATATTAACAAGTTACACACCATTTGAAAGCTGAGAAAGAGACGCGTGCTTTTAATTATACTTTTAATTATATTATGTTATTCGTAGTTTGTGTATATATATTTATTCAGACAAAAACATGGATAAATTAGCAATCTGTATACTTCTGAAACATTACTGAAAGCAGAATTTCAGAGCCATAGGTGCTACAAAGAAAATATGTGAAGTTGAAGGCGACAAATCAGTGTCCATAAGAACTGCTCAAAAGTGGTTCAAAAAATTCAACAAGGGTGACATGGACCCCACCTCACAGTGGACTTCCCATCACTGTAGATTTGGAAGCTAGTCTCAAAGCCGTAGAAATGAATTCATCAAATATTACGCATAGATTGTCGGCTGAGACTGGAACAACACAACCATTCGTGGTTTATCATCTACATCAACATAAAAGGCGATACAAGCTCGTTTATGAGGTACCGCATGATTTGACGCCAAGTCAAGCCGTTTGTCGATCTGTCGTCAATTATTAAGTAATCCAAATGATGAACGTTTTATACGTCACATAGTCATATGCGACGAAAAATGGATATATTTTTATAATCCCAACAGGAGAAATCAATCTTACATTTTCAGTTCACTACAGAATCTTAGTGATTTTTCAGATTTCCAACATACAGTCGAACACGTTTAACGCGTAACTCAAGAAATTATCGGTATTTTGCCGTGTTATCCGTTTTTCGTGTTTAGCACTTTTTTATGATTTATTGTGTCATCCAATATGAAATAATAAAATATTATGAATTAGAGAACAAAGCTTAAAAATGTCAAAAACAACAATAAATAAAAACGATTTATTACCAAAACATTTTATACTGGATGGAAATAGTCAGATATCTTTTGCATTCTTCATGCAGCGTGGTTTTTTATGCTTTCCAATTACCAAGAGGCAGTTCTTCACTACTACACATGTTCGCTCCCACTCTTTCCTCTTTTGCAGATATCATATTTCACAAAAAGAACTGAGAAAAACTGAGATTTGTCAATGATGAACACATTAAAAGCTTCGTAAATCTGAATAAGCTCTATAAATATTGTTTGCCAAGATTTTACAATATTTTGATCAACATTAGCAGTTTCTCCCATGTCGCACTTAGAAATGTTCTAACTATCCCATGTTTACTTGAAAATCAACATTCAAATCTTTAAGGCCTTCTCCATCAATAAAGGACCTGAAACATGACAGTTAATACTTCGAATTTGTTTAAGCCCGACAAGTGTGGCATTTTCTACCTCTTTCGTCCGGCTAAATATTCATTTGAAACATATACTTCAGTTTTTTTCTATTTTGTATTATTGTTGAAAGAGTGGAATTTAGAATCCATACTCCTTTCAAACTGTCGACTTACTCCAGTCTTTTTTTATCAACTGCGACCAATAACTGAACTTTCTGGTGTATAGGTAAAGCTTTTTGTTTAGGATAAATTGACGTCATTGTAATATAATGACGTCAATAATAATAACAATAATAATTGTCACTGAATATTTTTCAAATAGATACTAAATATTAAATGAAATTTGATTAAATACCCGAATAATAAATTTCAGCATTTAGTAAAGTAATATTAAAAAAGTATTAACATTAATTATTGTAATTAGAATAATGTTAGAACGATAGATAAATAAATAAATTTCGTGTTAATTCATTAAAAGATATTGGTGGGTCATCAATTTTTATTCAACTTAACCGTATTTTCGTGTTAAAATTTTGTTTAAAAGAAGTGATTATAGCCAATATCTATAGGCCTTGGAGAGACTTGAAAATGATTTCAACTTATCAGCCATTTCTTGTTAAGCGTTTTCCTGCTAAACGTTTTCGACTGTATATAAAATTGAAGAAAGTGGTATATTAATTGATTTGAATTTCCATCTTTTTAAAAATTAAAAAACTGAGTCCAATAAGAAATTAATTTTTTAAAAAATTGACAAATTGTGTATATGAATAAAGTTATTAAAAACGCTTTTGGTTTATTTGTTCCAGTTTTCGTTGTAAATGTTTATTATTTAAAAAATGCACATTTATTTTTTCACTTGTTTATTTTTGTTATTGAATTCACCTTTTCATATTTTCTGTTCAAGTTTCTAATTATAATTAAAGTATTAGTAATAATAATAATAAAAAAATACAAAAAATAAAATAATAATAATAATAATAATAATAATAGTAATAATAATAAAAATAATAAATGAAAATGAAAATAATAATTCGATTTCTGGAAATTTTTTGTAATGAGAATAAGATGCTTTCAGTTGTTGTTGGTGTTGTTTCCAAGTTCATCTATTGTGCAAAAGCGAATCTAATTAAAGAACATAATTAAATTTCCAGAAAATTGATTCCTATCAGTCTCTAAAAGACGAAGTCTCACTGTTAAGGATATCGGTTCCACTCAGCTTGTTCATGTTAGATTCGAAGGGATTGAATATTGATATTCACAAAAGATGTGAAAAGTTGCATGATCTACTGGTTAATTTCGAGGTCGAAGAAAACAGAGAAATTAATCGAACGTACTAATTGTAAAAACTGTTACAACATTTTTGTAATCGCATTTTTTCCGTTTAAGAATTTGTCGAAAGTACGATGACATAACGAACAAAGTTAGTGAAATTCCATCAGACACTGAGGGTTTGGTGGCACTCCAGGAATTCCTTTCTGTGGCGTCCACGACAATGGCATTCCAATTGAAAGAGGAAACAGACGAAGCTGTTGAACGATTGATGTTCCTTTTGGATTATGCTAACATCCCTTGTAAGAATTGTTTTCTGATTTTTCTTATTTTAATATATTCTTTTTTTATTATATCTTTTTTGACCAATAAAAATATTCAATTAAATGATCAGGTTTAAAAAACGAAATGATAAGCAAAGTAAAAACAATTAATATTCTTTTAAAACAAAGAGAGACAGTGTGATCAATCAATAAAAAATAGAAACAAGAAAAAATTAATTAAAATCATTAAATCAATTTATGAAATAGTGATACTATAATTTTACCGGAATTATTTATTTATTTTAATATTTCTTTATTCATCAATCTGAATTTCAATAAAAAAATCATTAATAATTATAATATTAATCAATAATTATGAATAATAATATTAGTAATAATAATAATAATAATTGATAAATAAAAATTATAAATTGCTTAAAATATCAATTAAATTGGTTACTTTAATAAAATTAAAAATAATCAAAAATGTTTTACTATAACATCGACTGGTCGAAAAATATTGATCAAATTCTGCAAGTGCCTAAATTGTCAGATCTCATATTCTTCTCGGATTTTTACCCCACTTACAAAAGGGTCATCATTAAGAAAGTGAACAATTTACAGACGTTACAATTTGAGGCAGGCTTCAAATGAAAGTATTTTCCAGTGCTTAGCGACAGCTCTGGTTTTACCTTAACTGTATATATTGCTCAATAGAAATATTGACAGTTTCAATCAGTTTGCAATATTACCGTAATTGCTTAAACCAATGAAGCGGATCTTTGGAGTTTAATTGATACCATGATAATAAATGAAGAAAATAATGATTCCATTATCAACTTTATACTATCTATTGATTTTAAATAAATAATAATAATAATTTTCCATTTTTAGACGAGGATATTAAGCTAAATACAACCTTGTTTCACTGGCCTCATCACATCAGCAATGTTTTCGATGTTGCCAACAATCGAATTCAGAATCGTCGAGAACAAACTGAAGATGATTTACGTCTCAGGATTTTAAAGTTTGAGGAAAAACTTGAAGAAATCACAAAATCGATTGAAGATTTCAAGAAAAAAGAAGTCATGACTATGGATGAAATGAGAAAGAATGTCCAATTTTTGGATGAGCTGCAAGGTCAGATCGATGAATGCAAAAGTCAATTAGATCAATTAAATAAGTGAGATCATTTTAATTGAACTATTGACAATATTCAAATTTGATATTTGTTGATTTGGATTGGTTTTCTGTGGTGATCTGGAAAAATATTAAAATAGTACTGAAAAGTCTTTTCATTCATTTCTTGTGCTTTCTTGAGAAAATGAAAACCATTCTACGAGTTCAACTTGAATGTGAAGGTGCTGATCCGAATTGCTTAATGAAATCAAACCTACTTGCTAGAAATTCGGCTCGGCAATTAACTCTGAAAAGTGTAATTAATAAAACCACAACAAGCTCGGTTTTTTTGAAAAATGTGTTTGTAAAAAAATCATACAATCCTTATAATAATATCATTATTTTTTTCATCGAATTTTTATTTATTTTATTTTATAAAATTTCTAAAATAAAATACTAACTTTATTGATAAATTTCAAATGCAAAGAATTATGTTATTCATCAAAGTATGCACCAATTTTGTCTATACACGTTTGCCTTTTAAACGGCAATTTGTTCACACGGATCCTATTACACCCTGGCGGACTGGAGCCAATGATTTTCTAGAAGGCCAGTTTTTCATTTTTGTCTATTCATCATCATTGACAACCCAATATTTGTCACTTATTGTCACTTATTATTTCATAATCACAAATATTAATTTAATAGTTTTCGGTCATTCGCTAATTTTTTCTTTTAGAGATGCAGAAAAATTATGGAAAAAATTATTCATTTGTCATGTTATTTTGAAGAATTAGAAAATATTTTACAAAATTAATAAAAACTGTTTTTATATTTAATTATGCTATTTAATAAATCTTAGAGAAAATATCAAATAAAATCTCTATTTAAAAATACGCAACGAAGATTTTAGGAAGAACTTTGTAAGACATTGTTTGATATTGTTTGAATTCGATTTTGGGACCGATGCTTCAGATGCAGTAAATCATAATTAAAATTAATTTAAGGTGATAATAATCTAAGTGATGTCGAATGTTATCGCTGGTATGAAATATTCTAAAATACTATTAGAAGTCTTGATAAAATTCCAAAGTCTGGAAGATCATCAATCAAGGACAATCAATTTTGATACAATTAGTTGAATCAGATCAGAGGAAAAAATGTTAGACTATAAGGTGTTATTCAATAGAGAAACCACAAGAAATAATTTATATCAAATCGGAAAGACTTCTCCATGCAAATTGAGTGAAAACCAAAAATCTTCAAGGATTACATTTAGTAATTCTAATTTAATTCAAAATGAAAAAAACTAATTTCCTAAGCAAATAATAAAAGGCGATGAAAATTTGATATTTTTGACAATTCACGTGAAGAAAACTAATGATTAAGTTCAGGTGAATCTGTATTTCCTTATCCAAAATCAACTTTTCATCAAAACAAGGCATTGGTTCCTGTTCAGTATAATTTTAAAAGATCAGTGCATTAAGAGAGAGTTTTTTGAATCGGGGCAAAGGTTTAACAGTGAATTCTAATGTGGACAATTAAATACTTTAAAAACGTTTTTGGCAAAGAAACAACTTTAGAAAATATTTTATTCTTCTTGATTATAATGCAGAACCGCACACTTCAAAGATGATTCAATTAAAAATCTGAGGGTGTAGGGTTTGAAGTTTTGCAACATTCATCATATAGTACCGACATTGGCCATTTTTCCATTTTTTCGCGAACACTTTAAGAGCTAAAACTTATAAAAAGTTTAGTAGACATGGCATTGGACCTTTTAAAGTATTTCGTTGGTAAAAAGATAGGAAATAGTTATCGAGAATGATGACAATTATATAAAGAATTAATATTTTTGATAAATAAAATACGTTTGATTTTGATATAAAATTATCTCATTACTTGCCTGCACCCATAATATGTTTATAGTACAGTATGTATTTGTATTTATATTTCCAAGTTATTTATCAAACACCAACTTTTTTTCAAAATAATAATAATAATATAATGTTAATAGTAATAGTAATAATAATAATATATTACTAACTTTTTAAAAAATATTTATAGTCTGTCATAACCAATTTTAATATTTAATATTCAATTCTTTTCAATGTAGGGAAGAAGGATTGTTGAATTGGGAAATAAGTCAATTCCCCGTGCTTCTTACAATGATAAAAAATCTGGACCCATACAGTCGCTTATGGCGAACGGCATTGGACTTCCATGTTAAAAATGATGCTTGGCTAAAGGGTCCGTTCCATGAGTTGAACGCGCTAAGTATCGAAAATGACATTGTGGAAATGAACAAAATTATGCACAAATTAATCAAACAGTTCAATGACAATCCGGGAGCTCAAAAAGTTGCCAGCAAAGTCAAAGTAAAGTTTTTTGTTTTTTTTTCTCCAAAAAGAAGCCCGTCTGAAAATGTGTTCCACTTAAATATTCCAGGGGAAAATCGATAAGTTCAAAAACCACCTTCCAGTGTTACAAGTCATTTGCAATCCTGGAATCCAAGAACGACACTGGGATCAAATGAGTGACATTATTGGATTTGACATAAAGCCCACAGAAGAATCGTCTTTGATGGACTTCTTGACCTATGGCCTTCACAAACATTTGGAAAAACTGGAAGAAATCGGCGCTGCAGCCGCCAAAGAACATCAGTTAGAAAAGACTTTGGCCAAAATGAAAGACGATTGGAAAGATATGAAATTTGAACTAACTGAATACCGCGATTCGGTGAGATTTTAATTTTTTGTTAGATATTCTAATAAAATAATAATAATAAAAATAATAATAATACAATAAAAAATTGTAATAAAAATTTAATTAATAAATCAATAAAATAATGAAACTAATAATGTGATAATTATTAAAAAATAATAGTAATAATAATATTAATAACGTCTTTTATTAAAAATAATATGAGCCTGATATTTAGCCTTAGAATAATTATCATTTGTTAAAGTATTTGTAATTTTTATATGTTATTTTAATAATAATAATTATTATTATTAATTATTATTTATTATAGTTGGTAATCATTAAAAAGCCTGACCGAAATAATTTCTTTTTATGGATATTTTTCTGATGAGCAAAATAAAATTGATTAAATAATCGAAATAATATTCGCTCAGGGTGTATCGATTTTGTCCGCTCTCGACGATATTCAAATGCTGCTCGATGATCATTTGATCAAATCTCAAACAATGAAGGGATCTCCTTTCATTAAGCCGTTTGAAAAGGAAATGAAGGTTTGGGAAGAGAAATTGATCTCAATGAATGACATTATCGATGTTTGGCTCAAGGTGAGACATGATGAAGATTTGTAACTTTACATTTTACATTGACAATCAACTGGTTTAGGTCCAAGCAACGTGGTTGTATTTGGAGCCGATTTTCAGTTCCGAGGACATCTTGGCCCAAATGCCCGAAGAAGGTCGAAAGTTTGGAATTGTCGACGTGACCTGGAAAGAGATAATGACCGAATCTGTCAAGAATCCCGGATGCCTCGTTGCGACCAATCAGAGGGATATGTTGAAACGACTGACCGATTCACATTTTCTCTTGGAGGAAATTCAGAAAGGCCTCAATGACTACCTGGAAAAGAAACGGCTCTACTTTCCTCGGTATATCTTTTTGCATCTCTTTCAATATTATTATTTTTTTTGTCAGAGAAAGATTTAAGATTTCTTTTTATTAATTCTTGATTTTCGATAATACAATTTTAGGGTCTTCCAACTTATTCAATTTTCTGACTATTAGGAGATTTTGGATTCATTCTATATATTTCTTTCTTTCACGTTTTCTCTGCAAAACCAATTTTGACACTTTAAATATAATTATAATTATATATTTGTTCCAATTATTGAAATACGTCTATTTAAAAAAAATATATATTTTTTTTTAATATATTTTGCTCATAAAAATAAATATATTTTGATTTTTAACCAATGGAAATGCACCTGAGAAAATATATTTCTCACTCAGGGTTTCTTTTAAACATTGAAAGAATTAACAACATTTATGAAGGTAAGATTTATTAAAACTTTAACTTCTTGAACAGAGCAGGTTTAGTTCAATAAAGGAAGTTTTCATCAGGCTTGATAAAAACGAGAATATTATCTGAAATCTGCCCTCGTGGAACATTTATTATCTTATTATTTGTATCGAATCAAATCAATAATAAATCAAGAAATCGATTCTTTAGCAGTAAAGATTTTTTTATTTCGTTCCAAGAAACCTTGTTTTGATATAATTATGGTTTCGTTGCTTACTGATCAGAGATTCATATGGAATCTTTCGGTTCTCTAAGAGTCCAAAGGAAAATAACAATAATTGAATTAATTAATGAATAATAATAATAATAATAATAATAATAATATCAACTCAAAA
>JBBMKC010214053.1:0-12778 GCA_037834085.1 Bipalium vagum | reverse complement strand
GTAACTCGGAGGTGTGATATATTATTGTTAATTTTTATTTATATTATAAAAATTGAAAATTTTGAAAATTAAAATGTATTTTTTTTAGATAATAAAGTATTATAAATTTAAATTTCTGTTAAATTCAAATATTGGAGTTTTGGATTTCGTTTCTTTCTAAGTTAAATGACAATCTACTACAGAACTAAACGTAAATGAAATCCTGGATATTTTTATTTGAATTTGTGTATATGAAAAAATGTTATTAATTTATTTTAAACTTTTATTATATTCATTTTTTATAAATTTTATGATTACATTATAACTTATTAACGCTTTTTATATCGTCTAGTCGTAAAATGTCAGAAAAATAAAACGAGGGATATAGTCGTGTTAAAAGATTGGAAATTTCAAATAGTTTAATATCTAGAGAAATAAATTTTATTTTTAGAAAACTTGAATTAATATGTTTTATAATGATGTATGTGTATAGGATGTTTATTATGTATGCTAACATAAATTTATTAGTTGAGTGACTTGACTAACCACAAAAATTAGTAATCTAAAAGAAAAATTAATGTTCGTAACCCAAAGCTTAGCGTAAAAATGCGTTCAGCTTAACTTCAGTGGGTATCACTTGTGGATCATACTTCTAGATGCTGAACGTCTAAAGTAACAATTGGTCTTAAATACTTACAAAAAGATAGAGTACCAATGCATTATTCCCAAAAGTTTCTAAACCGCTCTATCAGAAGACTAGGTCTCTTCGTTCGCCAGATATAACTCTACTAGACTTCTGGTTGAGTCATTTTAATAATATTATGTACAAAGCCAGATCTTCTGCAATCACTGAGCTTCAAAATATAATCTGTCAAGCTTGCAAAGTGGTGAACATTTGGATTTTCCGGTGAGCATATATAAATGTATAGTTTAGATTAAGAAATTATCTAAATATAAACGATCATCAGATTATTAGCCAATCTTTACTTATTAAAATATGTATAATGAAAAAATGTTAACGTAAAAAATGGTATAAGAATAATAATAAAAAATAAAATATAAAGGCTAATAATAAATATTAATTTAATGTTATAAAATTGATATTCTTTTATTGTTTCAATATTCCTGTAGCATGTTCTTTTTTCAGCATTCACGGTGCTTGCAGCTTCTTTATTTGGCTCTAAAACATTTTCAACACAATCATGACAGATTACCAAATGAAAAGTAGTATTGACAGCTTCAATGATTTTTTCAATTAAAATTCCTTCTTTCCTTTTCAGTAATCTGTTGGATTATTTGGAAATTCAAATGTGTTTGAATAAATTAAATGTTAATCTAGAGGAGGTAATGAAATATTTTATGATTTTATCTATTATCAATCCATTTTCGAAAAATTAGATTAGTAAAAACAGCTGGTCTCTTGTAAAAAAATTGTGTCATGCCTCTAGTGGGGAACTTCAGCCTCTCTGTGCCATTTTCGGAGGAATTGCTGCTCAAGAAGCAATTAAGGCCGTTACTCAACAATTCACACCAATTCAACAATGGGTAAATGCACACACATGTATTATATTTCTTAATTCCTTTTTTTTCCAGTTTGTTATGGAATGTGAATGTTTGGCACCAAATAAACCTGAAACCATCGCTTCTTCTAAAACGTATTAATATTTATGAGAATTAATATCACAATTATTTAATTTTGATAATTTTTTCGATAGAATAAATAATTTTCATGTTTTTACATCCCAAGAGTTTTTCAAACTCCTCCACGTGTAATAACAATATTATTATTACTTATGTATCTAAATTGAATTTTTATGTATTTGAAGATTAGAATATGTGAAGACATATTTTGTTATTCTCACATTTTAATGAATATTTTATGTATCAGGCGTTTTGATAATTTGCGGTCGTGTGTTGGACAAAATCTTATGGATGTATTGCAAAATCTGAAAATATTTATGGTATATTTCTTATTCTCTCCATAATAAATTTATTCGATATAAACAGGTTGGGTGTGGAGCAATAGGTTGTGAACTTCTTAAAAATTTGACTATGCTTGGGGTGTCTTTACCTTGCGAGACTACAGAAAGTGATCAGTCGTCAATTCAAATGAATCATTGTGGAGCGACACAATCTCGCATAGATGCATTGGGTGATACATTGTTTTCATCTTCAGCTGAGGCAGATGACGATACATATTCTGAAACAAACATTATTTCATCCGTTAACTCAATGGATCTATCTTGTCTCTCAAGTAATTAAAAATCTGTGTTCCATGATTAGTTTTGGATATTTTATTATAGTTGCCCTAAAGGATTTTGACAAAGCGGCTCCTGTTGACTGTGAACAAGTAATTTTCCAAATATTAATAAATATACTAAATTAAACCATTTGTATTACGTTAATTAAACTGGTTTAATTATGGAAACTGACTTTATATAGGTATTTATTTAGTATAGGTTGGTTGTATATCCTACCTAGCGTGTCGCTTAATGTTTTGAAAGTGGATTTTGATTATTTTAGTATTATCTTGTGGATCGTATGTCAAGCAGTGAAAGGTTAAGCATTAAAAAACGATTTGAACTGTTAAATTTAAATATAAATTTGTGACATTATGAAAAGGTATTAAATTCTTGTCCACCAATCGAGTCAACGATTAACAAAATATTTAGCGCATTGATACTTGGCCACCCCAGAAGAAAAACGTCTGTAGAGAAATTTCTCGATGAAAAATTAAGAAAATTCGAAGTAAATTCAGTGTTCCAACAGTTCATATGAAACAATCTTTAAAATACTGAAGAAATTAAATTTCAAAAAATGTCTTTTTTATTCTTGATAAACGTGTTAGATTTATGCGAGGAGTTTCTCATTCAGATCGATAACAAGCCAGATTGTCTGTGACCTATTATTTTGAGAATTCATTATAAATTTCATGTTGATGGTTATGTGAACAGATAAAACAGTGTTTATTAATGCGAAGAAAATGAAAGTTGAGGGAATTGACATTTCTTAGAGGTCAATCAAATTCATGATAATAAACTGAAAGTTGAATACCACATTCACTATCTATTCAATTGACTTATTTCGCTCACTGCAACATTATTGGATAGAAGAATGTTCGATTCAAATGATATCTATACTCACTTGACCAACTTCTTCACAAATCAAGATAAGAAGATGGATGAAAAATAAAAAAATACACTTTTGATTGAAAATGTTTTTATAGGCAAAAAAGTTATCTTGATCTTTGCTAAAGAAACCAAAGTCATTTTTCGAAAAACTGAGTGATAGAAATTTTTAACGTCTCAACTTAAAATTCTTTAGTTTCTTTCATTAATTTTCAATGTAACTTTTAAGTTAATATTTCAAGTTGCATTTATATATTTACGAGGATGGATTGATAAGTAAAATATTTGACAAACTAGTGTCTCCACAAAAATAAAATTATTTTTATTATTGAGAACTACAATAAACTAATTTAATAATATAATATTTATATATTAATTCATGCGTTAAGATTTTTATTTAAATTGTTTGAAATAAGCAAATTATTAATTCTATGAAAATAGAGAAAAAAGAAAGTCGTGTAATGATTAAACATTAGTTTTTAAAAGGGAAAGCGGCCAAAGAAACATCAGGAAAGCTCAAGAAACATTACTGTGAATCTGTCTCAGCAGATTTTATGGTGAAATATTGGTTCGCTGAATTCATAGGTGTTTGATCAAGCACAGTTGACGAACAACGATCAGGTCGTCCGAAAGAAATAAATACTTCAGAAATGATCGAAATAAACAATAACCGCTGATTGTATATGATTACAACCAGATTTAGCACTGTCTGATTTTTTTGTTTCCAGATTTTAAAAAATACCTTGGGGGAAAGAGATTTTGGTCAAACAACATCGTTATAAGTCATGAGATTGAGTATTTTGAAACTTATTATAAAATATACTTTTTTAATGGCATCATAAAGCTCGAGCATCAATAGAAAAAGTGCAATAACCTAAAAGAAGATTATGTTATCAATCCATCCTAGTATATAAAACAGATATTTTAAATGTATTATTTTTAATTTTATATATTAATAAATAATATTATTTATGAATAATATTAAAGTCGACAGATAAAATTAAATGTTATCAATTTAACTTTTGAATTACAATTCTTTTTTTAATGGAAAGTAATATTAACCATTTTCACGAATTATGTTTTCTTATTCAAGAAATTTTAAAAATAATACGACAAAAATTTACTTTATATTATTCTTTGAACCACTAATTCCCTTAATACGTAGCTCAGGTTTATTAAGTTTTCTTTGTTGATATTTTTTATTTTCAAAATACATTGTTATACAAGTTTTTTGACAGAAGGATTATATTAAAAAATACTTTCACTAAATAATAATAATTTAGATTAAAACAGTAAAAATTTTTGGAGTCAAATTAGATTTTCGATTTCTTAATCATCTATGACATTCTCAAATATTTACCGAAATATAAATTCGTTTCATTTTTAAGGAAAAAGGTTCTGATAAAAAGAGTATGAAAAAGGAAGGAAAAATTTTCATTACGGATAACGATTTGATTGAAAAATCGAATTTAAATCGACAATTTTTATTTAAAGAACATCATATCAAAAAACCGAAAAGCGTAATTGCTCGGCAATCGGTTTTAGAAATCAATCCAGCACTCAACATAGAAGCCCATCAAAATTTCGGTATTTAACTTTATGTCCAATTTTATTCAGTCTAAATTTTAAAGTTGTTCACGAGATAATTTACGAGGAGGGGAGAGTACGTTAACCGATGTAAAATATTTTCCAATATTAATTTTAAATGTAAAAAGGAAATAGGGTCAATGAATTAGTGAATTAAAAATCAAAATCGAATTGAGAATATTTTTGTAAATGGTCGGACAGCTTGTAGAATTTTGAAATATTCGAGGAAGTACATTAAAAAATTTTAATTTCTGAAAATAAAAACAAAATTTACTGATTCTCACGATAAACTTTTAGTTCAATAAATACTAAGGAATTTTTTATAATTTTAGTTTTATTGACTGTGAAAATAAAATAATAAATAAATAAATAAATAAAATGTGAATTGAATTCTGTATTAAGTTGATTAAAAATTAATGCATCGTGTTATTTACATCTTTTTAAAATACATTATGAAAACTGGAACATTCGAAACACATGAAGAAATGGAAGAACATATAATGAATAAATTAAAATATGTAGTGATTAAAATTCTGAAAAATTAAAAATGTCAGTGTTTTCACAATCTGTTATGGTCTGGAGGGTATTTGTTCAACAGGCGAAACACCCCTCGTTTTTCTAGAAAATGAGATCAAGGTCAACACATAGTCCTAACAACTGGATATTTTACAATCCGTTGTGATGCCTTGCGTCCAACAGCATTACGGGAAAAAACATTGGATTATCCAAGAGGACTCAGCAGCGGCGCATAGAGCTAATTTAACACAACAGTTCTACAAGAAGAATTTCCCCGGATTTCATTTCTTCAGCTGAATGGCTTCCATACTTCCGAATCTTAACCATATGAATTAAAGTGTTTGGTTTATTTTATACTACCATGTTCTAAGAACCACAGAAGTTTAATTTCACTCAAGGCCTCTTTATTGACAGAATGGAACAAAATGTAAACAGAAGAGATGTGTCGGATTGTTATGAATTTTCAAAAGTGTTTACAGTTCTGTATAGAGACCAAAGGTGGCCACTTTGAATATTGTTGATTAATATTTAAATAAAGCTGTTAACCTTTTGTTTTCGCAAAATTTTAAATCTTGTTAAAAATATAGCTAATTGTGTTTGTCAACGTAATTTTCTGTCACCCTTACGATTATTGGAATGACATTGCGTCTTTATCTTTTAGCACTTGTGAAATGTTTTGAAACGAGAGGTCAATATGTTGTAATGTAGTGTATTTGAAAGCCCATTGTAGTTTTTTTGACTCAAGTTCATGACATAAGGATGTATGTTGTTGTTCCTAGCGATTCGCAGTAACATTTTTTATCCAAACATTATCACAATAAAAAATCAATGTTTCCTTCAAATGCAGTATTTCTAGAGTTGCAATTAAATTGGAAACCTTTAATGTGCTAATTAATTAAAAGAAGTTTATTTAAGATTTTTTGTAGTGAGTAGTGCAACAGAAAATATTTACAGTGACCGGTTTTTTCAACAAATTGATATTTGCTTAAATGCTTTGGATAATCTGGAAAGTCGAAGGTATATGGACAACAGATGTGTAATAAATGAAAAATGTCTTATTGAATCTGGAACGATGAGTACTAAAGGGCACGTTCAAGTAATATTTTCAATTGTGTATTTGTCAGTAAATTTATTAAGAGTAATGATGATTTTAAAATCATTTATAAAATTAGGTTATCATTCCGCATAAAAGTGAAAATTATTCCAATCAGAGTGATCCACAAGAAAAAGAAATACCTTATTGTACACTTAAATCTTTCCCCTCTAAAATTGAGCATTGCATCGAATGGGCCAGAGAAAAGGTAGATCATCTTTCAAATTATTTGTTTTATAGAAAGTTCTAAATGTCATAAATAATTGTGTTGAAATCAATTATAATTATAAAAGCCCTCTTTATGATATTGGAATAAATAATAAGAACCACACAAATAAAAAAAATAAAATAATAAATAATAATAAAAAAATTTAATAATAATAATAATAATAATAATAATAATAATAATAATAATAATAATAAAAATTAATGAAATGATAAAAAAGAATACCAACAAACTTTTAAGAAATTAAATAATTTGTCATTATCATTTGTTATTATTATTAAAAAATTGTTGGGTTTTTGATCATTTCATAATTTCTGAAATCATATTCATATTGATAATAATATGTAAAATGGATAAAAATAATCAATATTAAAACAATAAATCTTAGAAATTTATAACAAGTACAATTTTAATGGTTTTCGAAAATTCTCTTTGATTAACGAAGTATAAAATTTTAATTTAATAACTCCTTGATTATAATTGAAAGAAATTTTACAGTTCGAATTAAACTTCTTTTTGAGACCATCAACTGCCCAAAGATATCTAGAAAAAATTGATCGTCAATCACTGAAGTCAAATCCTGAATGTCCAATTAACTATGAAGACTTGATTAAGACTGTGAAATTTCTTAGGAAACGACCTGAAATGTTTAAGGAATGTGTACAATTCGCCCGTTTAAAATTTGAAATTCTGTTCAATCATAAGGTATTAATCAGTGGCACTTGTCATTGTTTTACTTATTATTATCTTTGCCAGGCTTTGCAACTACTTCACACTTTTCCTTTAGATACAAAACTCGAAGATGGAAGTATGAGAATATATTTTATTGATTTAATCATTTTGATATTTTTTAATGTTCAGATCTTTTTTGGCAACTTCCTAGACGAGTTCCATCACCTATTAATTTTGATATCCATGACACTTTGTACATATAATTGATTTATAATAGAATTAATGGAAATTTTTAGGCATTTTCAATTTATCACCAGTTATTCAAAAATGCTGGCTTTTGTATATTTTATTGATCATGATGATAATAAGGTTGATTTCGTTACATACCAAAAGTGGATCGCGGAATATACATTACCTCCCTTTATTCCTAATGATAAAGTAAATTATGTTTTAATTGATATTTGCAATTATTATTAAATAATTAATAAATAAATAAATAATGAATAATAAATAAATAAGGAATAATAAATAATAAATAAATAATGAAATATCATATTTTAGTAATAATTAGTGTTTAAAAAACCGCTTTTCATAAATTTGACAAGTGAAAAATTCAGTAGAATAACTGACATTTGAGATGTATATCACAGGTATAAATGACTTAAAGTTATTTTCTTTATTAAATCAATTATTCAAATTGTCAATATCATTAATTTAAATATAGTAATAGACGAACAGCGGAAAATTTTAATTTCTTTGTCACAGTTTTAAGTAAAAATGACTAATTTGCCTTAAATTCATCAGGTTTTGCTGAATGCTGGTGGAGAATCTTGATAATTATCCCACTATCGATTTAAAAATGACAACTAATCAGTATTATTTGGATAATTAAAATCAAGAATATTTATCATTTTAGTTGTTATTAAATACATTTATAGCTATTCAGAATATTTTTTAGTTCTCCTTCTTAGATTATTCCCTAGTGTTAAATCTCTTTTTCGCAAAGGGATATATTATTCAAACTTAATTTTGATTTTGAGAATCAACTTTTTTATTATTAATAATAATAACATTATTATTATATCTTCAATTAATTATAATTTTTTCGCTTTAGTCAATCGAAACTGATGAAAATGTAAATCGCGAAGATAAAAAGTTGAATGATATCAAAGTTGAAGACACTGAAATTAGTGAATTTTCCTTAACCGAATTATTGAAATCTCAAAGTCTTGATGGTAACGTATTCTTAATTATAACCATTATAATTTTCAACCTTTAAAAATCAGATTTAATCCAAATTAAATATATTGAATTTGATAAGGACAATTCTTTACATATTGATTTCATTTCTTCAATATCGGTTAGAGAATATATATTTGGTCACTGATATTTAGTTTTTTTCTTATTATTTCAGAATTTACGAAGCAGAATGTATGGTATTGAAGAGGTTGATGCTCAGGCAGTAAAAAAAATTGCCGGTCGTATCATCCCCGCCATTGCAACTACGACATCGGTTATTGCTGGACTGGTAAATAAGTTTGATAGAAATAATTTTTTATAATTCAAACATTGGTTAGAAGTTAAGGTTGATTAATTTCAACATTTGATAAAAAAATCTAAAACTCATTTTTATTTAAAATTTTAAAGGTTTTATGACGCACTACATAGTGAAAAATATTGATAGAGTTTTATTGAAAATAATAATTAATAATAATTATTATTTCATTATTTTAGGTATAAGTTACGCTGGGCATTTATTGATTTATAACCAGTAGAATTTGCGAAATAACGGATGTTCAACATATTATAATACGCATGTTTAAATTTCAAAATTTTAAAGATAATTAGAACTTAAAATATTTTTTAAGTAAAAGAAAATGTTTAGAATAAATTAATTTTAGAACATCAAAAAATATATTCACTGTTAGCTTTCCACATGCGATACAATCGACGGCACCAGGATTTACTTTCCACAATAGTATCCTTTTCAATTTTATTCACCTCGATCTTCAGTTCGCTGATAAATTTCTTTTTGGATGTTATTCGATCCCAAATCATTCCAAACGCAATAATCCAAAGGATTTAAATCGGGTGAATTAGAAAAACAACTATTTTTTGGAATACAATTTGGAAAAATATTTAGAACACCATTCAATTGATTTTCGTCTCGTATGACAAGTCGCGCCTTTTTTATATGTCCAATTATTCCCAAAAACCTTATTTCTATATTTCTTTTCCATTGGGAGTATTTTTCTTTAATATAAAATTCCTGATTAATTTTTCCTTTTTCAATAAATACGAGTGGACTGTAACCTGTGGAACATACGACCAACTAAACCATTACTCCTTGTGGAAATTTCCGTTTCTGATTAATGAAACCTTTTTTTTATCAGCATCAGCACGAGCAACTACCCATATCATTTTGGACATTGTAGACTCCGTTTATATTGAATATTTTTTCGTCCATAAAAGTATTCTTTTGTTATCTTTTTTGAAATTATGCTTCACCCAATTGTAATATCCAATTCTGGTTTTTAAAAGCTTCATAGTCAACAAAAGTTTTTTTCGGATCTTTTACGTCTTTATCTGTAGATTTTTTCAATATTGATTTAGCTGATCCAGTTGATATTCCAGTTTTGGTAGCCAATTTTCTTACGGTCACCCTTTTACCCTTTTGCTCTAACTGTTTTGGCATCATTTTTTCTAATTGGTAGCTTCTTCAGTTTTTCCATGATCATTTTGTGCCATTGTTTGATGGTTGGAAGTTAAAGGACTCCTTCCAATATTCAAAGGGGTATTTCCATTTGACTGCTTGGAAAAACAATATTTTGTATTTCCAACGATTTCATCTCTAAAATTCTCTAAAATTTAAATTTAAAAATAATCTTTTGTTTACCTATACTATATGAAAAACTTTTCAGTTAATTCTCTTTAGATTTTGATGAAATACAAGGGGTACAAATAAAGAATGCGGATTTATTTAAAATAGATTTAATGAGATATCGAAATATAATTTTGAATTGAAATATAAATCAATTTGTTTGAATAATATCTAATTAATATGTAATCATTAAAATTTTCATAATATGTTATTATTTTCAAAATATTTACATCTAAATATGTCAGCATTTACGCCAAACAAAGAACACTTACGGGAAGTTCTCATTCATTACTTCATGATGAATAAAACTGACATAGAAAGCTGACGGTTATTATATTAATCAACCATCAAAACAAACTGCAACACCGAAAGAAAACAATGCTCTGCATCTTGTGGGTTCAACAAGGCTTGGTGTACCAAGCTTCTCAAACCAGGTGAAAGTGTTAATTTGGAGAGATTAAAAAACCAAATAGCCCAGGTGAATCAGTCTTTAATAGTTAAACGTCCAGAGTGGGTCAATAAATATGGCAAAGTAATTCTTCTACGTGACAACGCAACGCCTCACATTTCTAAAGCAGTTAAAAGATATGAAATGAGAAGTACTCACCCACTCTACGGATTCACCAGATCTTGCACCTTCCGATTTTCACCTGTTCCTTTCAATGGCACACGGACTTACTGAGCAGCACTTCAAATCGTACGAAGATATCCAAAATTAGGCCTCGCTTCGAAACCAGAAAGTTCTTTTGGGATGGCATGCATAAATTGACTAAAAGATGAAAGAAATGTGTGGATAACTATGGCCATTATTTTTAATAAATTAATTTTTATTTTTGTTTCGAAATTACTTTGTTTTGGTTATCAAAAAAATCCGCATTATAAATTTGTACCCATAATATAACTAATTGGTTGTACCAGATATGAAAAGAACAGTATCATCAGATGTTAAACATTAGTTATTATTGAAGGGATTAAATTTAAATGAATATTAAATAATAAAACATAATTAAAAGATATTTTTAATAGAGATTTTAAATTAATATCCACTCAACCATCATTAATCCGAAAAATTAGTAATCGATTTCCTTTCGGGTTGAATTAATTTGGATAATAAAGAAATTTATAGTCTATATGATCGTCGATTAATGATGAAATTATTAAGAAAGACAATTATTTTTTTAAAACCATCTAAAGTTTTTTGTAGAGTTTTCTTTTGAATGAATTTCTGTAAATCAATTAGATTTCTTTTAAATGTTTTAGTGTATTATTAGTTATTTTTGGAGTAGAGGTATTTGAGAAGAAGAGCTTGCATTGATGACAATATCAATTGTATTGAATAAATTGATTGGGCCTGTTGTAATTGTCATCGACCTGACCATCTTCTGCACTAAGTACAACATTCAACATTGTATTTTTCCTGATACCGTGCATGATTTCGTCATCATCAATGACTTCTTCTGTTTGAATCATATCCTCTTCAACCATTATTTGGTCAAGCTCATTCTTGTGTGTCTGAAGAGCGGGATCTAATAAAAATTTTTCTTCAGCATAAGATCCGTAAAAACCTGGAATAATCGCAACCTTTTTGAAAAAAATTTGATGGTTTCTTCTTCTACATCTTCCCAAGTTTCATGGAGTATCAATATGGCTTTTTCTTTAGATTAAAAAGAAAAGGCTTTTGTTTGATTAAGTGAGTTCATGAAATCAACTACTAGCTTTTTTCTGTAATAATGTTTTTAATTTTTTATGATACCTGAATCCATGGGTTGAAGATGAGCAGTTGAGTTCTTCGGAAGCATTATAAATTCAATGTTCTGAAAAAATTTCTTCAGGATATGACTTGAAGTGTTATCAAAACGTAGATAAAATTTCTTTTTGTATTTTCTCAGTTCATCATCAAAATGCTGCATAAATCAATTAAAAAAATTGGTGGTCATCCATGCTTTCGAATTTGCATTGTAATTACATTATCTTGCAACATTAAATCCTTTGACACATCTTGGTTTTTTGCTATGCTAGAATAGGATGTAATTTTAATTGATACATTAGCATTTGAACATAAAGCTATAGTTATTTTAACTTTAGATTGTTTTATTCCTTTTCTATCACTTGATGAAATCGTTCTTGTAGAAAATTATTGATAAAAAGTCCAGTTTCAACCATATTGAGTATAACTTCTGAGTCAATACCTGCCAATTTTTAAATCAATTGTTTTTCTATGGGCTGAAAAATCAATTCATTGAATTTCCTTCTCCATGGAGAACATTCAATTTCAGATTAAATTGATTTTTGAATCTATAAAGCCATTCTTTGCTGAATTGCATGTCATCAAAATATAGTTTTTGTCAAAAATTTTTGCTTGTAATGATAATTTTATCAGTCACGTAACAATTTATCGCATCCATTCGATCAATGAATTCTCATGCAGAGATTGAATTTTCGAAGTTTGTCTGGAGTGTTTGAGCTTTCATAATTTTCCAATTTCTCTTTTTTCTCAAAATTTCTCATGAAATCGAAATTCCTATGTCTAGGTTTAATTCTCTTCTGATAATTTGAGACATTTTCTTAGAGTCTTTTATTGCAAACATTTTAACCTTTTGATATTAGGGTGAACCATAAGTTTTTTTGTTTAAGTATTTCAAAGTATTTTTTTCAATTGATAGAAATATTTGAAATTATTGATATCTATATAATTT
>JBBMKC010214042.1:0-12779 GCA_037834085.1 Bipalium vagum | reverse complement strand
CGCTTAAACCAAAATTGAGCTGTTCTTTGTTTCACAACATTCTCTCCAAAAACACCATTAATTCTTTTTGCTGAGTCTGATGCTTTAAAACCAAGTTTAAAGTCATAAAATAAAAAGTAACGATATTTGATATCTAGGTATACCACCTTTATTCTAAATAAAATGCAAAGAATGACGATATTTTCTTAAAATACTTACTGAATATCAAAACTGGATATAATATGCTTTTAATGGTAATAAAATTAATTTATAATATTTTGTAAATCGCTAAAATTTTTAACTTAAAGTAAAGTATTTAAACAACCGCAATTACTCTTTTGGAAACCTAATAATTAAAAATATAAATTTGTAATATATTTATTAAACCTGTTAGTGTAATAATGTCCAAACACGACTACCAGGTTAGCGGGAATTTAGAATTTGAAAAAGGCTAAATCTGGTAGGGCTATTGATCTTGTTCGGGTATCATCACAGTATTGGTATATCTATTTAACTTATGAAATACGAAAGACTTGGTTAAATCATTTAAATAAGATTACAGTTTTATTATTAGTAATATTAATTCGTAAATCAACATTTAAATAAATTACAGTATTTGTAAGTGAAAAGAAGAATTTTTTCAACAATTATAAGTTATAAACTTTTTAAAGGTAAACAATTTAAAATGCAAAAATACTTCATTTACAAATTATAAATATTGTTTAAATAATGACAATACATTCAAATATCTGTCATGGTTAAATCTAAAAAAATAATTAATAAAAAACAGTAAAATTATAAATATCTATTGTATATAAATCATGTTATTTTTCTAGAGATATTGAGCCAATACCTTATGCTACAAAGGAAGAAGAAGAAGAATTTTTAAATTTTAGTGAAAATGAGAAAAATGATAATTCAGATTCAGATGTAGATTCTAGTACTTCTGAACCTATTCAGAAGGCTTGTGATGTAGTTATGACTGATGATGAATCAGCAGGTGAAAGTGATATTGAAGAAAAAATGTCAGAAATAGCTGACGAAGAATATCAAGATGTAGAAGATTGTGATTCAATTCAGCCAACTGATAGGAAAACCTCTAGAGAGTATAAATATTTTAATAAATATACTTTTACTCTTTGTCTAGGCTTGGAAAAGTTTATGCTGAACGAAACAAAAGAACAATATTTGTCGGAAATATAACTACGAAAGTAACGAAAAAAGTTTTACAGCAGCTATTTAGTTCGAAAAAAGCTGCTGGAGAAGGGTCAGTTGAAACAGTTCGAATTAGAGGGGCTATCGGTGATGATAAGTATGTTAACGCTAGGACAAAACGTAAGGCCGTTATCATGAAATCATTTGCAGGTAATTATTGAAAAAATGTTAAGTGTAACATATTTTATTTAGATGAAAATCAAGTTCTTTGTGCGTTTGTCGTTATGAAAAAGGAAGAAGATGTTGAAAAATGCTTAGCCCTGAATGGTCATCTTCTAGACGGGAAACACATTCGAGTAGACAGAATTAAAGGAAAGAAAATGAACTTCATTCCAGGCAACTGTATATTTATTGGAAACCTTCCGTACACAATCAACGAAGAAGTGATTCGAAAAAATTTTGAAAATTGTGGAGAAATTGTCAACATTCGCCTAGTTAGGAACAAAACCGATGGAAAATTGATCGGAATTGGTTATGTGGAGTTTGCGGAATCTCTCTCTGTAGATTTTGCGCTGAAGTTAAATGGGACTCTGAACATTGACAACCGAAGCATTCGTGTTCAGAAATGGAGTGAAGGGAAGACACAGAAAGAAAGGAGAAAGGTCAAGACTGATAAAAAACAATCATTAAAGCCTTCTAAAGTTGTCGCTCCAAGTAATTTGAAAGGAGTTGAATTAAAAGAGTATATCCAATCAAAGAGGAAGAAAAATATTAAAAAGGCTGTCAAAATGAACAAATTTGTAAAGAGTAAGCAGAAAAAGCCTGTAGAAAATAAATAAATATTCTTTTGAATTTCTTATTCAAATAAAACAAATAAGTTTTCCAATTTCGTTTTGAGGAATTTTTTAAAATGAAATTTCTTCAATTACGAACATATTTTGAGTTTTCATATTTAAAAATTTAAAGTGAACTAACCTGATTGTTAAATGCCTTCAAAGTAATTAATAGTTGAACTCAATTTTTTTGTATAAACGAAAGAAAGTATTAAAAGATTTTAATATGTAAATATTAGGAATTTTAATAACAATTCTCAATTATTTTGCGATAGATTTTAAAGATTTATTTATATTTTAATTTTCAGTAATTGTTATGTTAATAATTGAAAAATATAGAGGTGACTATTTTGCATCCATTATTTAGATTTTGATCTCATAAAGGTTTATTATTCCATTAAAATATTCCTTCACCTCTTTAAAACATCTAAAAAATTAAATAATGAAATACAACTGCAAATTTAATTTGATTTATTAGATATTGCTGAAGGTTTAGAAATGCCCTTAAAAGTTTTAATGAAATATGAACTCAAAGAGAAGCTTATTAAATCGGATATACCTTTAATTATTAATCACCAAAATATAAATCTAAACGGAGTTCATTGAGTTGGATATTATAAAAATATGTATTTCGATTCTTATGGTTTACCTCTGGATAAATTAGAAAAAATATAATAAATTTGATCTGCTAGGTCAAACAGAATGTCAAAAATGTGATGGAACATCAGATAACAGAAGAGGAATTGTTGTCAAAATACTTTTGCATTGTATAAACAACGACAACATCAGCAGGTAAGCTGAAATGTGTGAAATGACGACCATTGAGCAAATTGAAAATGTAATAGTTCAATTTGAAAATATTGAGAAGAAAAACAAGAGCCATATAAATGCGTTACGAAGCCAATAGGAGCCTACAAGGAGAAGCGAAAAGATGAGCTGGGCAGACAGAGTCAAACAAAATCCGATCACGATGTACAAAAAATCCGAAACACAGAGAAGAAAGGAATCAAAGAAAAATTATACGGGACATAAGCAGACATATAGATCTACATTCAGATAAATAAATTGTTGGGGATGTAGGAATCTGGTCTTATGATAAGGAATTGTCCAAAAAGAGATGCTCCACATTAGCCCATATTTTACAGAGGCAAGATTCATAGACTGCGGACGAAACGAATATTACATGTCAAATTTTAGAAATTCATAAGATAAGGAAGGACCATAGGGCGGGCCGGAAATTTTGAGAAGAAAGAGTCTACAGAGAGAAATCGCAGATGTCTAGGAATAAACAGATGATCCAATGAAAGAGGATGACAATAACAGCTACCCAAATGCCAGGGCTCCACTGGACGGGGATATAGTGGGAGCTAAGTGAGATATACCAGGAGGCCAAGAGAAGGAAAATGGAGGAGGAGGTGACAGGAAAAGTATATAGCTTTCTAAAGGAGAGTTTTAATAAAAAGTTTGAAAACGTGGTGGCAATAATTTATGAGGCAGAACGATATCATATACTATGAGAAGATGCAGAGAAAGCTGAGCGTTACAATAACATTGCAGGGACAGGTGTTTGATTGTTTTTTGGACACCGGGACGCGAGGATTGCATGCATTTGAAAGGAACGGAATAAGAGAGATGCAAAAACGATACCAGACTAGAGACGGTGGGCAAGCTCGATATTGAAGCGCAAATTAACAACAGGCGAGCAAAGATCAAATTTATTGCGGTGAAATCGGTTACAGCAGATATCATTAAAGGTATTGAGTTACAGAAACAATTCGGTTTTCCTTTCTGCCAAAATCAGAGTAGAAAAGTAATTCATTAAAAGGGGGATTATGACCGAGAACACATGTGCGGGATTGAAGCAAGATTTGGTAGGATGATAAAGGTAGGCGAGAGAAAACAAAGAGCGCTAAAAACATTGGGAATCAAGGAAGATTAAGCGTTAGGGAAAATTATACACGAGTTCGAAGATGCAGTTATGGCCGATAAATGGAACATTGGCTGCACTCATCTGAAGAAACATCACATTTTAAACGAAGGTAAACCAATTAATATCAAACCTTTTAGACAGCCGATGAATTTGGAAACTAAAATCAGCGAATCTGTTCCGAATTTGCATGAAAATGGCAAAATAGGTAAATGCCATTCACCTTGAAATATGCCGTTTGTCTGTGTTTGGAAGAAGGATAAAGGAGAGATCTGATTATACTTAGACTTCATTCAGCTAAACACAATTACGGAGAGACCGGCTTTTCTCATGCTTAACGTAGATGAATTATTGGATCAGTTGGGATGCGCTACATATTTAAGTTCCATAGACCCGGGAAATACGTACTACCAGGTTGAATTGAATAAAGAATCGCAAGAAAAGACAGCTTTCCCCAAGAAAAGCGGTCAATTTTGTTTTACACGGATGCTTTTTGAAATTGCAGCGGCTCCGAGTACGTTCCAGGAAATCATGAACAAAGTGAGAGGAGAAATGAAAGGAGTGGTAGGAATATTTAGATGATAATTTAGTCTTCTCCGAATCCATTGCAGTCCACAATGAAATCAAATTTGTGGGTTGTATTATTAATAAAGAAGGAATGAAGAATAATCGATTAAAGACAGAGGCTATCGCAACATACAACAAACCAAAGTGCGTCAGAGAACTACGCAGCTTTTTAGGAATATGTAATTATTACTGAAAGTTTATAAAGGAGTATGTAGTCAAAACAATAAATAAAAATGTATTTGCATATAAAGATATTATAATTTTTGTATTTTAAGTAAATAAACTTTATATACCTTTCTAAGACCAGATTCAATATTACCTTTACAAATTATTATTAAAAAGATATTTTATTTAAGGAATTTCATAATAACCATCTTCCTTTATTTGATGTAATTGCAGTATCTGATTTTGACAAAACCTATAATTATCTTATTTTTTAATTTATCTCAAGGAAGAAATCATTTTAAGTCATAGGAATATGGATAACGTAAGTGCGGAAAAAAGACAAAAAACGGAATGCACACACTAAGGTTGTCATTGAAAAATAGTTTTAAAGTATCACTTATTTCACTTATAATAAATATAATCTGGATTATAATGTTATAAGAATATTAGAAATTTGAATTAATTAAATTTTATATTATTATAAATATTATCACTGTTAAAGAATAAATAAATAAATAAATAAATAAATAAATAAATAAATATATATTAATAAAAATTATACATGTAATAAAGTAGTTTTCATTAAATAAATGTCATAACAGACTAATGTTTAATATCATAATTTAATAAAATTGTAGCTAATTGTTAATCTTGTTCAAATAATTTTATAATCATATCTGGAAATTTAAATGTTTTTAAAATATTTGATTAAGACCAATTGTGAAACAATTGAACACGATGAAAGATTAGAAAGTTCTAACATTAAGTCATTTCTGGATTTGCGAGATCAAGTTATTGATTTAAATAATCAATCAAATGATTTACAATTGTCTATTTTAAATATTGATAATAGTATAATAGATGAAAAAATATCCAAACTATCATTTATGGAAAGATTTCAGTTATATTTTGGACCGAAGTTATGGTTGATTTCATTTCTTAGTATAATTTAAATGATGTTTAGTTTATTGGGTGATTATTCATATGAAGGAAATTTACTAAGATTTACTTCAATATCATTTTTTGGATTTTTTACTTTTTTCTATGCTAACAAATATGCACCAGAAATTTCAAGAGACTTCATTAAGAGACACAAGTCCACTGCATGGTCAACACCTTTTACGGCAAAAGTTATTGTAGGAATTTTGAAGGACGATTTACCTATTTTTATAGAGAAAATACTTGGATACTATAGTTAGTCAGTCTTTGATCAGAGGTATGAAGAAAAGTTTCACAATGACCACGTTCATGTCTGGATTACTGTATAGAGAATTACTGAAAAATAAATATTAATTGTAAAATTTCAGATTTATACCAACATTTAATCAAATATATTTGAAGAAATCTGTCTTTTGGGATTACGGGCTTACTGGTGGTATGATATAATTTTTTAAATTATTAAACTTAAGTTTTATTAATAATAATAATAATTATTATTATTACTATTATTATTTAATTAAAATAAACAAAAAAAATGTGTATTCTTGAAAAGCAGAAGATCAATGAGTAGAAAACTCTTATGAATTTATTAAACTTTCATCCATTATATGCTGTTAAACCCCGGTCAAGTGGTTGTAGAAAATTTTAACAAAATCAGAATAATTTGTTTAGGCCTAGTTTAACTTGATGTCTTGAATGATGCCGAGCTCATTTACTGTTCAGAACTTCAAATCAATTGAAGACAATGAAAAGTCGGCCAATTTTGGAGAACGACGAAAAATGCTAATTGTTTTCGTCCCAAAATCCTTAAGGTTCCTCAAGTTTGGAAAAAAGTCATTACTAACAATGACTATTACTTTGAATAATGTATCTTTTTGTTTTATAATTGTAGGCATAAAATTGTAGGTAGGCTCACAATCAAAGCATACACATAATACTTTTGAATTTTTTTAATTGAAAAAAAATATTTTTAAAAAATTCTACTGAAAAATCTTTATTTATTATCGAAAAATAATTTTTTTTATTGTTTTTCCCTTTATCAAGGGTTTAAAGCATTTTAAAAAATAAACATCTTCATATTCATCACCTTCACAATAATTTAAAATAGAAAAAATTCATGTTCCTTACGGTTCAATTTAAAAAAGATTTTATATCTACCTTGCAATATTTCATTGAGAAAAATCTTGATTTTATATTCAGCATTTATGGGTTCAATGTATTGTTTTTTTCGTGGGCCTGCTGCGATACTTACCGGAGGATTGGTTTTGGGAATTCCTTCCTTCGTAATTGGATCTGCAATTCACCTTTTGAAGAAAAACACAGACTTCGATATGGAAAATAATTTAAGATTAAAGATGAAGCAAAACATGTTACTGGAAGAGTAATTGGCTTATTAAATTAAGATTATTATTTTTTGATTTTTAGGAAAATTCTAAACCATGGGCGAAAAGCATTAGATATAATATGATGACGTTTAAATAGAGTAAATAAATGGCTACTAGAATTTTCTTTTTGATTAGTTTTTGTATAATTAATTGAAAAAGTATATTATTTGTTTTTAATTTAAGTACTCAAATTAAATTAATAAAATTAAATTATTAAAAATTATAATAAATAAATAATAATTAAAAATAAAATTATTGATTAATAAAGAAAAGGAATAATTGGTTTTTATTTTTTCAGTTTTTGATTTATATTTTATATTTAGAGCTAGAAATTTTAGGTTCAGGACCTAAAAATGGTTTTTATAATAAATGATCTGAAAATTTGATTTGGTTGGTTTGGGATTTAATGATTAGATGATGGATTTCTGATCACATTTATATTTACCAATTTTTTATTTACAAGATAAAATTCTTTAATTTTAATTCCAATTGTGTAAATATTAATCCTCTATTATTTTCATTTAAAGTTATTATTTTATTTTTTAAATGTATATTTTATAATAAAAATATTATCTTTAATATTTTTGTCTGTTTTGATTTGATTTTATGTAATAAAAATTAGGAGTTTTTTCTAAGGAATTGAGTTATTATATTAGTTTTATTTCACGTCCAACGGGCTCAAAAACACTCAAAAAGTGTGTTTACAAATGGAGTACACTTTGTGTAATATAAAAAATAAAAAAGACACGTCTAAAAATTAAATAGCTAAAATATAAAAATGATAAAAAGAAAGGAAAATATATGTTTTATGTGTAATGAAATATTTGGATTTTTTCGATTTTTATGTTATTTATATCCTGTGAAAAATATATATATTTTCATTAAATTCTGGCCTACAGTTTTTGGAATCTGAGATAATTTTTAATTCAAATTTTTCTTAATCACTAACTATAATCACAACTTTTGTCTTTTCCTAACATTCCCTAATGTTATTCCATAAAATGAATTATTTAATAATTTGATAAACAAATCCCCAAAGATATCTTCATCTCTTTTAGGTTATTTTCTTTTTTCTTCAAAGATAATAAGGATTGATAATAGTAATCTATGGACATTTAGGAGCTATAAACTAGTTTAAGGATCATCAAGATAATTCAACTACAATCCACATGCTCAAGCACAATTAAAGAGTATATTAGGATGGTCGTAAAGTCTTTAGAATATTCATTGGTAACTTTGTTTTGTTAATTTTTATTGTTGCATTAACAAATCATTAGTAAGTGTTATATATCAAATTAAATGATTTGTTTTACAGAATCAAATGATATATCGATTCTTAGATTTTTATTTAAATCCTTTATATTTTTCAGATAGGAAATGAAAACTAACAATTATGTAATTCTTGAAGTTTTGCTGTAAGAGTTCCAGTTAGGCCATAATGTCACAGAGGCGAGCTGAAATATCTGCAAAGCAAAAGGCAATGGTACTGTTAGTCGTGCGACATCATTTAACTGATATAAAAATTTAAATATGGTCAATTTGATCTCGACAATCATTTGCATAGGTTGAAAAAAGTTAGCAAACAATATATGGAAATTCCTCATGAATTAATCTATGAGCAACAAATGCGAAGGATTGAAATTTGTTATGTAATCCATGTGATGAATGGTGTTTTAAACGAATCATTACTTCCGATGAAAAATAGATTTATTTTACTAACCATAACAGGCAAAAACAGTGGCTCGATTCAAATCAATAAGCTCTTGCAGTACCAAAAAGAGAACGTTTTGCAAAAAAGAATCTTCTCTGGGTTTGGTGAAATTACGAGGGAATAGTGCATTTTGAGCTTTTTCAAAGTGGGTAAATCGTCATTGCCAAACTCTATTCAATACAATTAGAACATGTGTTTGAAACTTAGAGGTCCCATTATCCTTCCTTATTCAATTGTAAACGCGCTATTCCTCAACATGATAATACCAAACCGCAAAATTCGAAGGTAACTCACCAAAAAACTGAAGACCTTCCTCATCCAGCCTACACAGTCCAGGTCTATCTCCTTCTGATTACCACCTATTCAGGTCAATGTGACATTTCCTACGGTGACGCTTCTTTGCTGCTATTGACGAGGTCGAAAATGCCTGCCGAGAATTTTACGCTTCCGAAGACACTGAATGGTATGAGAGAGGAATCAACCAGCTTACGGAAATATGGCAAAAGACTATTGAGCACAATGGAATATATTTTGTAGAATAAAATTTTGTTTTATATAATTTATGAAGTTTTTGGATTTAACTTACATTAGTCTAATGATTTTTTGAACACCCTAATAAAAAAGAGTGATTTTTCAGTGTTAAGGCAAAATTTGAAGTATTTAAAGGATCATATCAAAAGCGTTTTCAGTATTTCTGAATATTAATACCAGTTGATTTACATTTTTATAATGTTCTTGAGTAATATTCACAGGATTATGATCCGAGTTACAATAATAATTCAATCA
The DNA here is from genome assembly GCA_037834085.1 of Bipalium vagum. Classification (NCBI taxonomy): domain Eukaryota; kingdom Metazoa; phylum Platyhelminthes; order Tricladida; family Geoplanidae; genus Bipalium; species Bipalium vagum. Next base: position 3,332 of record JBBMKC010214042.1, on the reverse strand, counting down.
AAAGACAAAAGCTGTACAAACTACGAAATCATTCTTATATTATTATGGAGGTAAATTAAAATCTAGTAGAAAATTATATTAAATTAATATATAATTAATATGTATTTATATTTTGTTTTACTAGAGCTAGTTTAATTATAAACTAAATAGTTATATATAAAATCGATAACTTAATTTCGAAATGATATTTCGTCTTATTTTTCAAGTTAAATTTGATATTTAATAATAGATTTCATTATTTCTTTCTAGAACGTTTCATTAAGAACCAGAAAAATTGTTACTAGTACATATCCTGATATAAAATTTGAGAAGGAAACCATTGCGGAAACTATTTTTTCATTTTGCCAAAAATACTCAAACAGAACCGCATTTGTAAGATTATATTTTACTTTTCAATGGCTTGTTTGTCATCAGACTCGAAATATATTAATTAATATTTAATTAATATGTAATTTAATAAGTGAAAAGACTTCGATAAGATTAAGAGATGTGAAATTTAAAATATAAATATGACTAGCAAAGCATTAATATTGTTGGGTTTTAGAGCAATAATAATGATAATAGAGTTTTAATAATAATAATAATGATAATAATAAGAATTTTTTTAATTAATAATAATAAATATTTTTCGTTAAAATTTATTTTTTATCAATCTTTTTTATGACCAAATCCCGCCGTGGGGATTTTCGGCAGATTATGCTAATGGATTCCCTGACAGGATTCCGTTAGCCTTGATATGAGTCTATCTCGGCTTGGAGATAGACTTAACTGGTATTAGGGAAAATAGCTGTCTCTAAGCGTAGGGATTGGTGATCGTAGACGAATCTCTACGACTATATAAAGAGACGGCTATTCCCGTTAATGAACCTGCACTCAACAGGAAGAGCCCAAAAAAAGAATAAAACGATCATTCCGCAGGACGATAGACCACACTATTCAGGGAAACTCCAATTATCAAGAGGACTACGAGTGGAAGAAAGGAAATCGAGGTATTCTCAAGTGGATATGACTTCGCAGGAGAATTCTACAAAGGGACCCAACGAACTTGGGAACCCCTAGGTGACCTGAGAAGGACCTAGAGGGCGACCCGGGGACTCCTTGTCGCTCTTGGTGAGACCGTTTTGTTTTACTCTTGACTTTTTCTTCTGTGATCATCTCTTCTGTTTTACTATAATAGTAACAGTATTTATTTATTTATCATTATTCTTGGTGACATTGTTATTTATTAGAATCATTGATTAAAGAGTGATTTATCGAAGTGGATTGTCGTTGTGGTCATTATTTTCCAGTGTGATTGTGTTTTGTTCAAATAAAGTTTTATTGTAGAAGTTTGATCCAGTTCTTAAGAGTGCGGATACAGTATTGTGGTGCGTGTTTTGATTCGAAAGGTTGAGAGGAGTTACGAACACAACGATTTATAAAAAGTGAGGAGCCACGAGCACACGAGCACACCGTCTAAGTATAATAGTAACAGTAGATTGGTTTTCCTTTATGCAGAATACTAAACCTAAACTCAGTATAAGTGACGTAATACTTAGTATGAATTTATTTTATTATAAAACATGCTTAATTTTTATTGGTTAATTGTCTATTATGAAATTGGTCTATTAAAAATTGAGTTGCGTGGTCACAAGTAGTTCAAAATAGACGAACTGAATTGAATTTAATTTGATTTAAAATTACAGAAATATTTTATTTTTTAAGTTTTGAAATAAAAAAAATATTATTTAAAAGTGTATATTTTTAATAATTATTAAAAAAGAATTTATGTAAAAAAATTTAATTTTTTTTCATAAATAAAAACGAAAATTATGAATGTTGATCTTTATAGATTGATGATAAGAAAAAAGTTAACTATACGTACTGGGATGTTCAAAAATGTATTAGAAATATTGCCAGTTCCTTAACAAAACAGGGTATTCGACAAGGAACTATGACTACAATAATTGGTACAAACTGTCCTGAATTTCTCATGGTACAATATGCTTTATCAGGTATGGGTTGTTCAGCTGCGCTTTGTAATCCCAATTACACTGGAAGTAATGATATTGTTAAGTTTTAATCTATTAGTAATACTTAGATAGTAATTTGTATTTATGATGATAGTAAGAATAGTGTCAGATTAATGATACATATGCTTAGTAAATAGTTTTTACATTACTGACATTATAATCCTGAAATCTGTTCACTGGGTCCTCTACCACATTTAGATTTAACATTGTAATTACGTCGAACTAATTATATTTGACACTAAATAAAGTAATCAATTAAATCTGACAACACAATTTAAAAAATGTAGTGTCAAGTTAAATTGATCTATTTTTCCGCCTTTCAATTACACCCCACACATAATAGTTCAGTGGGTTTAGATCTGGACTGTTAGGAGGCCATAAATCCTTTAATCAAAACATAACAACATTGTTTACAATCCTGTTTTGAACTAATCGATTTGTATGAGTAGGGACACCACCTTTTTGAAACACATATGGTCTTCCTGAGGCCAAAGTCTCCATCCAGAGTTTTACTGTAGTGATCTAAACATTAAAATAAAAGCTGTTCACTTTTTCAGCCACAGTGAAAATCTTATTCATCTGAGAAAAATTGGACACAGCTAGAAGCTTCGTGTTTCAGAGATTGAAGAAGCAATTTGCACCGGGAAACTCCTTACCTTGGTGGTCTCTGAGAGCATCTGATGGACTTTCCGAATATAAGAGGCATACCTTAGATCCTCATCAGTCAATTGACGCATTGTTCTGGCTTTTATTAAAATAGCAACTTTGCGATAGTCATCAACTGAAAGTTTTTCTCCGACATAGCTAAAAGCAATCAAATGGAAAGGTTATGGAAATCGTTTTATGATGATCGATTAATTGGAAAAGGTAAAATAATCAAGCCAGATTATTATTTTAATCTATTAAATCAATTGAATGAAAATAATATTTGTAAGAATATCTGTTGAAGCAGAAAAATCATTTTTGATTAGAACAAAGCACCAGCACCTAAAAGTGCATTGGTAATGGCAAAGATGAAGATTTCGATTCTAAGACTTTTATTTTTTTTCTAAATCTTAGACAATTCCTTCATGAAAAGCTTATTACATCAAAGGAAAAATCTGTATTAGCTGTAGAATATTACTAGAGAGACCTTCCTAAAATGCGCTTTTAAGGTTTTTCATGCAATCTGTTGGGTTTACCAAGACACCCCCCGGGGAAAAATAAATAATAAAAATGATAAATAATGAATAAATACTAATACTAATAATAATATTATTATTAATAATATTAATAATTAAAAATTAATTAATACTTGAAAATCATTGAGAATTTCCCAGG
>JBBMKC010214031.1:0-12779 GCA_037834085.1 Bipalium vagum | reverse complement strand
AGAAAAAAGGAAAATGATGAAGGATCAACGAAAACATCGAATGGTAGAAACAATGAATCCTTATTCTTTTGAAAGAATATTATCAACGAATAAACTTTAATTTTTATGAAATAAATAATACTGTTGGATTTTTATATTTGAATTATATCAATAAGTAAATATTTTTATTCATTTCCAAAGTCTTTAGTTAAGAATAAACTAATCTATATATTAATAATATTAATTGTATAATATTATATATATTTTTTATTTATTAATATAATAATTTAAATGATTATATCACTTATTTTAAAAACATAATTAATATTTAATGATAACAATTAAAATTGAGTTTTTTGTAACTCAAGCTCATAGAAATTTCCCAATATTTTTTCTCCAATTAAATCAATTAATTCATAAATTATAGCGTCTGTTTTTAAAACATTTTTAATAATAAATATCTCATCTGTTGGAGTCAGGTCTAAATTTGATACTCTAAATATTGAACAGGTACAAATTCATCCTACATGTTTAATAATATTGTTTTATTAATTTTTATTTTAGGTCCCGTTCACCATTCTGCGCACGAATATACCCCCCCGCTTGTGGATAAATTTTTTATATGTGGATTTTTAAATGTGGATATGCCTTCAGGTATTCTTTTATTGTTGTTATTTGTTTATTTTAATTTATTATTATTATTAATAATTTATCTTATTGCTATCATTAATTTAATTATTATTTAATTTTAAAAAATTTAATATTTATTACTTATCAGATTTGTAATATAATGATAAAATCAAATTCACAACACCGTTAATAATAAAATGTTTAATTCATAACACACTTAAAATGTCCAATGATCAAATAAGAGAAAAGTCGTAATGTAATTGCAATTTTCTGAAATAATATTTAATGATAAACTGTGAATTGCCCAACATCTTTTTATTTTCTCTTGTTTTTGACTCCCGATTCCCACATTTATAAGACACAAAGTGCCAACCTTTTTACTTTTATAAAAAATACAGACCCGATTATTGTGATAAAATATGCTATGTATTTTAATTATTTGGCATATTTTATAGATTTTGTATATCAGATATTTCATATATTTTTCTTTTTATTTAATATATTTTAATCTTTATTAATTTTTCATTTTTCATGTCTTTTTATAGATGTTATTTTTAGACAAAACACGTCTTTAGGCCCATCTCCAATGGTTTTTTTTAATAAAAATAAAAGTTGGCACACATACGAGTCATTGAAGAAAAAATGGGGGCATGAACAGTGTACACTTTGTGTTAAATGATTCTTTTATTTCAACATAAGACAAATTTATAAACTCTAAATCTCGAATTAATCCCACATCTCAAAATAATTCATCACCCAATCACATTTTTCAATAAAAATCCTGAAAATAGTTCCCCATCTGAAATAATTCTCCACTACGGATTATTGTTATTTGAATAAATATTAAAAAGTTTTACTTTTCTTTTAAAATTATTAAAATTTAAACTTTCCCTAATGAAAAACTAGAAATAAAAAAAAAGTTAAAGTTAAATGCAATTGCTAGTTATCGACTGAGTAGCAATATCACAGAAGTGGCTACAAGATTTGGCATTGATAGATATAAGCTGGTGTATCAAAGTGGTACTATAATTTTTAGCTGAAAATTACGGAGATATTGCTCTGACCGCTAAGCTACATCTTTCGACTAATTTTTAATTTATCTCACAAACTGTAATACTTAAACCTGTATGCGAATATTCTAGTTTAAATCAATTAAGGGTGTTTTTAGAAACACTTCGTTGCAGTTGTTCCAATCAGATATTTGTGAACCTAAAAGGACATCGTGAATCGAGGCCCGTAAAATGAACTAATTTATCAAGATACCTTTGAATTTATTGAAAGAAAATCAAATCAGAAAGAACCTTGATAATGCAAATTTATTGATTGCTGAAGTCGAACGATTCGGAGGAAATTTTATTTTTTTTTTGATAATTCGAGGAAATTTTTTTTTTTTGATAATTCAAGCAAATTTAAACCATTTCCACGTAAGGTTTTACTGAGTCAAATTTTTATAAAAGTGGGTGAATAAAAAAAATTACCTAAATAATACTTAAAATAATATCCAAACTCTGCATTTTTCTCAAAAAAGCTTACCCAGAAAATAATCACTCATTTGGAATTAATTCGATCATGAATAGGTATCTTAATTATTTCATATTTTTTATATTTTATTCTATATGAAGAATTAAAATATAATAAATGAATGAAATCTGATTTAACGGATCTCTTTCGATATACTTAACTTCAAATTTTTAGTTTGTTTACTTAAATTAATTTACTTAATTACATCGTTACACAATATTTTGATTATTTTATAATTTTAGCAGATTTAAATGTTAATAAGAAAATTTTAGTCAAGGAAACTTTAATATTAGTCTGTTGGTTTATTTTGTAATTATTTTAAATCGGTCGGTAGTTGTGAAAACTTGATATTCAACCACGATATGTTATCAAGGAAGACATTTATTGCTAAAACCAGGCTTCCGTTACTACCAAGCTCTTCTTCGCTCATTACCTGATTGACCCACACTAATTCTCTTATGTCTATTATTATGGATGGTGCTGAAGAACATCCCAGTCCAGCTCTTGAAGAGCGGTTTTGACGTAATTTTTTGTTAACAGTTTTTCCCATTCTTATGGAGAAGAATAACTTTCAATTGTTTATCTCGTCCTTTCTCTTTCATAATGTCGTTTACTCGATGCAATTGATTCATGTAAAGATTATTTATTAGTGTCTGATTTTTCTGGATCATTTTCCAATATATGAAAATGGTCGAATTCTACCAAACAGAGATCAAGATTTTTTTGGAATACAAATATCTTTTAATTCTGAATTTTAGTGTATAAGCAGAAGCCAACGACTTCCTTCTTGTACTCCCTGTTAGTACACATACAAAATCTCATATCCCTGATGATTCGATGAAGAAACCGTTTCTTGTGGCGGCCTGTTACTCAGAGTATGGCAAGATTTTGATCTGCAATTTTTAAACAACTTTCTTTGATTTTTCCGTTCATTCCATATGGCACACAAGGATTCAGTTTTTGACTATAATCTTTTGATTTTAAGTGGCTGAACAGTGCCATAGGATGCTGCTTATCCTCTGAAACAAATCTCTGCATGTTTGACGGCCGTTTTCTTTCACAAGTGCAATTAATTAGTCATCATAGAAACTCGATAGTTGACCGCTGCATATTTGAAGGTTCAATGTGATCAGATCTGTCTCAATCAATCGAAAACTTTTATTAATTTGTAAATTTCATACAAAAATATAACTATATTTTGAAAAAAAAATTTGGTTTATCACAAAAAATATTTGAACACAAAAGAAAAAAGATTATAAAAGAAAAGAAAATTTAAAGTACTGCTAAATCAGAAAATATAAATAAGAAATTATTGATTTTTTTCGGTTAATTCCCAACATCATATTTTTTAAATTTGTATGAATCAGACATCTCATATCGAATTTTAGGTTAACTATTGCATGAAAAAAGCAGCTTTGAAAAACATTTGTATTAATCCACATCCTTCATTCTGAATTACATCTGGGAAAAAGTTATTTCCTTTACAGTAACATTAAGTAAGTAATCACTAGTTTCGAAATCGCATAATAATAATAATAATAATAATAATAATAATAATAATAATAATAATAAAAATAAATAAATAATTATTTTAAATTATCTCTTCCCGAAATTGAGATTAAGTGGTAAATAATCCTAATAATAATAAGTGATTCTAATAATTGTTACTACAAATAAAAGTTCTGGGTTGCCCAAGGGCACAACTTTTAACCCTTAGAATTATCATACCGCTAGAGGGTATAGAATAATTAAATAATAACACTAATTTTGTATCTTTGATGATCTAATTTTGACAATGACAAATGTCAAATTACCAAGATTGGATCAGTGTACAATTAGGGACAGATTTAGTATTAAAAGTTAAAAGCAAAAAATAATGAAAATAATACTGTTTCACAATTAAACTCAAACTCAAGTTTAATATAAGAGATAAAATTAGAATTTTTAAATATAAAAATAAATTTGAAATAGGATAAACAGCAGATGGACAGATGAAATGTTTATTATTAATTAAATTAATTTTATAAAACCAATTATCTTTCAAGCAAAGCTACACCTGTTTATGGAATTAGAGATAAAAATTGTGAGCGGGTGGTTATTGGGAGATTTTATGAAAATGAACTTTAAAGAAGTCAAAGTACAGGAATGAAAATATGCTTCTAGTGAAATAAAACTTCATGATTTTAAAAGTACTTGATCAATTTTATTAAAATTTTAAAGTTTATTTTCATTAAAAAGGATTATTTTATCTATTTGATCATTATATTTAATTTTGGAATATTTTATTTTGATTTTTAAAGATATTTTTTAAAATAAGAAAAAATTAATTTAAAAAGTACTAAAAATTTTCATTTCAGAATTTTATTTTTATTTAAACTATAAATTTTTAGTACCTTTTTTAATTGGAATTATTGATTTTATTATGTTTAACTGTCAGTTATTGATTTATTTCTAAAAAAATTCCACACAAAAATATTTATATTAATTTTTATTTTTTGTTCCTCAATTTTTAATTAATAAAAAATGTAAGTATGATATTTCTTATCAAACACCGTCAAGCAAAAGAAAAATCGAAAACATAACAATGACAAAAGAAAAAAAATGAAATTCTACAGATTATTGTGAGATAAATTGAAAATTAGTCAGTCATGTTCGACTCGGCTCATTTGGTTGATTAAAGATCGGAAATTATAAACACAGGATTAGATAACTCTGTATGATCCATCTCCTTATCAAGAATTTGATGAAGAAAAAAAATTTTAAAAATTAAAAAATAAAATGCATGTAGTAGGTAATGCCAGACTTAGAGAAAATAAAACATGTTTTTATTTTTTTAAGATAAGTGTGAATAAAAAATAATTTTAAAATGTCTGTAACAAATTAACATTATTTTATTTTTAGATATATTTCGCAAACAATAGCAAGAAAGGTTTCATAGTAATATAATTTTTTTTTAAAAAACTAATTTATAATAATAATATATGATGATGATAATTTAAATTTTGTGTTACAGTGCGGAATCGACACTGAAAAAACCAATACTCTAATTAACGAAATCAAAACAATGTTAACTTTTTATGAACTTTTTATAATTCCCTCTCTTTAACTTCTCATATATATGTCCCCACTCGAACTGTAACTGTAACTCGATTTTTTCTATCAGAAGACCATTGACATTAGACTTAGTAGATTTTGTTTTTTTCTCCCTTTTAATCTATTTTGGATTGAATCAAAGCGACATCTAATTAACCGTTGTAAAATTTATTGAAATTAATAAATATTTACACATGATTTTCACAAATATTTTGTGACGTATCTAAAAAATTTATATTTTTGAAAACAAATTTTCCTTAATTGACATAGTTTTTTTGCGAAGACGAAAAGTTAAAACTTTAAAAAACTAAGTTCTTTTTATTAAAAATCTATACCACAATTACGCACATTTTTAATGAACTTAACATATTAATATAACTTTTACTAATGTTTAATTTGGTTTTAATATTTATTGTATATGATCTTATGTATATATTTTAGTTCTTTAGTTTTTGTAACCTCCTTTTGTTTTAGAAAACATTAAAAAATGAACTCATTTAGAAATTTTAAAGAGTTGTTCTAAGATATTATGTACATTTTTAAAAGACAAAATTAATAACAATTCTTTCTATATTTATCACTGAATGAAAACAGTGCTCAAAATTCTACAACTACAGTTGAATAATTTGACTAATTAAAAGAATTATTTTAGATTGAAATTATTTGAAAGTATTATAACGAGGGTTATATTATCGCGATTCTCATCCACGAACCTCTTTCCTGATTTCGGATGAAGAAATTTGGGGATGATGCTGTTAAAGGTGTTAATTACGCATCTTAACATGCTCCAAAATTTAGAAAGACACAAAAACCAATAAAAAACATTATTAATACTATTTTTCCATGATCTTTAATACTCAAAGTGGAATTCAAGTATTTTACTTGCAAAAAGTTTTAAGAATTAGCCAAACTGGTAACAAGAATTTCAAAGCTATGAAAATAGATTATAAAACCGGGTTGTGTTTAAAATTCATACACTGTTATTCCACTAAAGATGATTAATTTCCATCCCTAATCGACGCTTACCAAATTTTAGATATAATCTATTATCTTCAATATTTTAGAATTTTTCACTCTTTAATTATTAACTTTGCACGATAACTGGATTAATTTCCTTTTAATTATTATTAAATTTGAGACCAGAATCATGAAAATGTAAAATATCAGAGTCCAACAAGAAATTACAGAAAAGAAAAACAGACAAAATAAAAGACATCGTCGTTTAATGACATTGATGTGATTCATTATTTGTATATTTTTGAAAAAGTAATAACTAATTTCAATAATTTCAGTCTAGTTAACTTATCTAAAGAAATAACAGTATAATAAAAATTTTGTAAAACTGAAAGACTGTCCAATTAAAATTGACGTTTTTTATTACATTTCACCGGTTTTAGTCATAAAAGTTAACAAAGAAATTTAATAATTGTAATTCAATAAATAAATGTAAAAGTCTTGATGTCTTTATATGTGTCTATTTACTTATGTCAACACTGCATATCCATTATTACGAATTATAATTAACTTGTGTTTTTAAAAAAAATGGATTTTTGATAATTATTTTAATTTTCATACTTCCTGAAAATTTTCTTAAAAACTGAGTTATGATAATTTACCTGATTCTTCAGGTTTTTCTTTGTTAAATTTAGAATAAGAGTACTATTAATTTTTTTTTATTCTGAATCCAATAAATTGAAGAAAGTTTAAAGATTTGTTTGCGATTCAAAGGAGGATTTGTTTGTGGACGAAGATAATGTTTCTATTCCGAAGAAGGAGATTCCGTGATCAACTAAGATATCCCACCAGTGAGATCCTGTCTTACCTACTTATGTCACCAATGATACAAGAGGATTTACTAAGGGGACCCAGCGAGTTTGGTAATCTCTAGATGACTTGAAAAGGATCTAACGGATGACTCTAGGGAACCCCTTATTGCTCCTGGTGAGGCTATTTATTGATTTTTTGTTTTTATTTTGTAATAATTAATTTCATTAAAAGCCAAAATATTTTCTTTAATAAATTACTTAGTATTTATTCGATTACATACTGTATTTTATTTTTGATATTTTGCGGACATTGAAACATTTTGACTGAGTGCTTATTAGACATCTGACTAATATTGATTCTATGGGTGATTAAGATTTCTGTGTAAAGGTGCAATTTTGCTTATCAATAAAGTTTTGTTGTGATTGTTTTTTATTCAATCAGGATGTGGATAAAGTGAGGTTCTTGATTCAATTGAGTTTACATTTGTGAAACGGTAAAAGAGAAGCGAATACAACATTGTTGAGTGAAGAGTTATCGATTACTTGATAAGGTATAACAGTAACAAAAGTAATTGTTATTGTTGATGATTCGTGGTGCTTTCAACAATATCTTGAAACCATGAATGGTGTTTTTTTACAATGACAAAAACGGGAAAGTATATTTACTGTCTGTGTATTAATTACTTTTTAGTGTTGTAAATTATATAATTCATTAACTGCAATTTATGTGCTAGATTAAGTAATTTCTGAGTTGCGATAAACTCTTATCTTTCTTTTAATTTCAATTTAGTACACTAGTTTTAATAAATAAAAGTCAAAATTTGTAAAGGGCAGTATTATGACTTTTGCTTGGGTATTATACTATTTCTTGTTTGCAATGCTTATATTTAGACCTCAACAATATTAATTTTTTCATTCTGTTTTTACTTTGTTCTGATGTCATTAACATTTTTCGTAATACTTACATTTATTTTCGTTGGCATCACTTATAATATTCTTCTGTTTTTATTAATTTTTGGAAATTTTAATATTAATAATAAAAAATTATAATATTAATAATATTTTTATTATTATTCTAAAATTTTATTGTTTTAAAAGAATTTTAATTTTAAATATTACAGTCAATGATTTTATTTTTATTATTTTCCAAAAGTTAAGGTTAATGATTTTATTTCAATGTTTGTTTTGTAAAACAATGTCACATATGGAAAGCCTGATAATGATCTTACTTCTTTACATGGAACTTGATGGGAAGCGGTTTGAAACATTCAAACAACCCTACTTAGCATCCAATGATTTTATTTTTATAATTTACAAATATTGATTATATGCTTTTTCTTTATTTTGTATTATTAATTTCAGGCAAATATAAAACTAATTTATTTGTTTTCAATTTATGTCCTTTATAATTTGTATTTATCTGTGTTTGATAATATGCTATTTGTATGTTTAATTTAAATATTTTTTCTTAAGATTTTCATATAATAATTAAAGAAATATGAAAAATAGTGTAAAAAGTTAATAATGTAGAATGTGATAAAAGTAATGATAGGAAAATCTGGTTTCATTGGAATAACAATATGTGTAAATAACTTAATTCAATGAAACTTAATTATTATTATATTTAATTAATTCGTTCATGAAGATTTTCGGCTTACCATGGAAACAGTGGAGCAAAAATCTTTGAGAATACTCATGCATATCGTGGTCAAAGTAATGAGAAGTAAATGAAATATCCGTAATTTGTTATTATATTAATAGTATATTAAATTATTTTTTATAGATGCTGCGATCCATTAAGTTTTGAGAAAATAAAATAAATATATAGCTCAAAATCAGAATAAAAATTACTCATAATTCTGAAGTCGGCAATTAAAACTAAATTGTGTTTACAAGAAACAATAAGGTAGATTGATAAGAATTAATCAATCAAGTAAATAATTTTTTATTTTCTTATTTGTGTGTTTATAAATTTCTTTGAATCTCTGTCGAATTACTCAACCGAAACGTAATTCTTATCAGAGGAACTCTTTATTTAGTAGTTAAACGTCCTGTTAAACATTATTTTAATAAAAGTTATTTATAACAGTACAAATACATTCCACAATTTTAGATGTGTGATTGAAAACTTAAAAAGTAAACATGAATTTTTATTATTTCCAGATATTAAAATCGATATAAAAGATTTGGTAAGTAATGACACAAAGTTACAATCTGATAATGAAAAACTTCGTACAGAGGTTCTGACTTTAACAAAGAAATTGGATAATATTACAAATGAATTTGAAAGAAAAAACTAATCAATATATACAATTGGATCAACACTATGTAGTAGATTCCGAATATTATACAAACGAAATATCGGAATACAAGACGGAGCTAGCGAACTTAAAACAGCTAAATGCAGTTTTAATAAAGCATAATAAAGATTATTTCGATAAAACTCGTCAGGCTAACAAAGAAAACTTAGACTTAAAACGAAAAGTCGGCTTAAATGAGAATTTGGATTCAAATTCTAAAAGATTAAAGGAAAAGAACTGATACATTATTATCATTAGTAGCCAAAAACTGAGGTCACATGATTAATATGACAGCAATAAAAATTTCAAAATATTTGCTTGATACCATCAATAAAGAATTTAGACATGTGTGATTTGATTTCAAAAGATTGATGTGGTTAACGAAGGTAGGTTAGATTTTAGAGTCTCATTGTAATGGATTTAAAATCGATGAGACTATATTTTTTCATTTTTTTGTGTATATTTTAGCTTGTTAATTTAATATAACTTTAGGAGGGACGACTGTAGAGTTTGTGGACATGTATTATCGTTATTTTTGTGGACCTATTGGTTTTTGGAATTACGATTTTAAGAAGCGTTGACTAACTTATATTTATTGCGGAATATTTTGTGACTACCATTGATGGTTGTGTCCACTGATATTGATTTTTGATCAAACCTATTAATATTAGTGCTGTTGAGCATTTTTTGATTTAACCATTTGATTATCATAGAACCTAACCATATAAAAAGATATCGATTCAAATTAGCGTGCTTGGTTAATATTAAATAAAAAAGATTGATATTTTGTATTAATTTATTTTAGTCATAGACCCTATGAATTTTGGAATGAAGATATATATCCGCATGAAAAAAGCTACAAATAAATATTTAGAAAATTAGAAAAATGATAATACAACGTTAACAATCTCTAACTTAAAATAGTTGATTTCGAAAAAAATCTAAAATTTTACCAAAAATGATTTTATTCAAGTGTTCTTCTAATATCAGCGATATTTTACAGTAATAATAATGAAGAGTAACACAAGCCGATCTTTTGAAATATAAGTAAACCTTCAAATCAATCAAAGATTTGATGATCAACACTTTTTAAGAGTCAGCTGTAATCAATCTCTCATTTATGTACGCTACAGAAGGCTTGTATAACTCGGATACCTCTTCATAGGAACACATTCAGAAGAAAATGTGTGGAATAAATAGCGAAACGAAGTAATTGAGTTAAGAAAACTATATGATTTAGATTTATACGAAAAATAATTATTTTATTAAATAAATTAATTTAGATGAAATATTTTATTTTGAATATATTCTTGAAAGAAATATATATTGAATATATCAAAAGAAAATTGGAAAAAATAGACACGGTTAAAGAAATCAGAAAAAGATTTTTAATGTACCAAAAAAATTTTTCTTATCATCCTTTATTAACAGATAAAGAGGACCCATCGCAATTTTAATTATCATTAACTAACTTTAAGATAAAAAATATCTTGAGAAATAAAATTCATTATGGAAAATATTGTCCATAAACATTTGCAAAAATGGGCACCCTTCTTATGCTCTATTTATCCGGGCCGTTCAAGTATAATCTCTTTAATGTGCATTATATATACATAGTTCATGTATAGATGTAGTTCATCTAATAATTTTTAATTTTAGCAGGTAATCAAATTTATTTTATATTCTTTTCAATGTATGATTTCAGTTTTAGAATTTAAGTGCATTTAGATAATTTTAGTGTAGAATTCACTTTTTATGTTTTATTCATATAATTTTATATCTCATTTCTATCATACGGATAAATTTTGTTAGACACTTGTTTGATTATTTTTATAACTTAAGACTTTTCATCTAAACAGTAACCTAAGCTATTAGTTATTCATTGATAATTATTTTTTAAATATAAAACAGAAAATTTATTTTCTAGTGAAAAATTAAAATTAGAATAAATATTTAAAAACTAATTATAAGTACTTTATTTTAAATGTTATTTTTATTGTTGGCTTTTGAACCCTTATATAATAGCGTGTAGTATTTAACGAAGAATATTTAATAAAAAAATAGTATTTTTAATAATAATTTTTTTCTACACTAAGATTCATAAAGTTCAAATTTACCGGAATTGGCTATTTTATTATTTCAGAAATTAATTTAATAAGGATTACTCCTTCACGAAATTACTTTTTCCTTGGGTGGAAATCCTCCCTGAAAAGTTACTATTTAGATTTAGATCTGATTGACTTGTGTTTTAAGAGTTAGCTATCAATACTGAGACCTAGCGTTTTGATTAACCGAAAAGCTAAATAAATGCATCTGATAGAATTGAAAAGCTCAAAGAGAAAACATTGAAATTCAGAAAATTTTTAATTTATTTCGGGTATTGAAATTTAATGAAAACAACTTACATAAAGTTCAGTTCTTCGAATAAACCCGAGCTTAGTGAACCTCAGTCGACAACGTTTGGCTTGATAAGAGATCGTTTTCACCAAAGGAACTGAGTGGAAGAAACAATTTTTGTTATGATATTTTACCTTTTTTGCAAATTATTTACTATTATTATTTTATGATGGATTATTATAATTAATTTAATATTAATTATCTTTTGTATTATATTTTAGTGAATCGTAACTTAAGAGAGCGAAGAGTGCAAGTAGCAGCTTAATGAAGTTAAATATATTTCGTGGTGATAAACTCGTTTGAAAATGAATTTGAATTTTTTACTATTTTAATAATTCGCATTACAGCTTTGTGAACCTTATTGAGATTTATTGTAATCTTATTTTTGTTTTGGAACTCATAAAATTTGTCTTATTGTGCGTAAGGTCATCGTCGAACCTAACCACAATAAAGTGAAGGAGTCAGATATTACACCTTGATTAATATAAATATTGTAAAATTCAATAATTTTAAATATTAAAAATCTATTGAATTCTAATTTATAATAATATAGAATTTCAATAATTTGACAAATAAAATTTTTTTAAATATTCAGATTTGTTATGGCAGAAAAAAATAAATAACAAAAACTTATGGAGTTTAAACCTATAGATGTTAATAATCTTATTAAATTTAATTAAATATAAATTAATAAATTTTTACATTGGCTTAGAGAGTTTTATGTAAAGAAATATATTAAATTTAAAGATCACTAAGAATGTAAAAGGATTTAAATAGTTGAAATAGGATATTAATTTTTTATCATTAACAAGAATTGTTCAATTTAACAGAGCAATAAAATACGGACTTCATTTTTCATTATTATGGGGGACACAGGAGCTATTATTTTTTAATTCTCAACGAATCCGTCTTTAAAAACTACAGTGCCGTCCAAAATATTAGCAAATTTTTAAAAAATATATTAAAAATAAGGCACAAGTTGAATTATTTATTAAAACATTTTTATAAGTACAAAAAAAAATCACAATAGTTAGTATTTTGTGTGTGCACCTTTTGCAGCCAAAACGGCTGCTATCCTGCGAGGCATCGAGTT
>JBBMKC010214030.1:0-23030 GCA_037834085.1 Bipalium vagum | reverse complement strand
TGATGTGCGGCCAACCATTTGTTTCACACAGGTTCGTTATATCGAGATCTTCGTTATATCGGAGTTCGTTATATCGAGACTCAACTGTATGTCATAAATAGTAGGGAAATGACTAAAATAAATCTTGGGTTTTGGTTTGTTTAAGTCACTTCCATTTACAATTTCTGAAATGATACACTTTACTTTTACACATGTTTAACTTTTTTAAAATATATTATTCAGAATATTGTATATGTATATGTAAGAAAATTTGTGTGGGAAGAAGTTTTTCTATGCTAAATAAGCTTTTAGCTAAAGATAGAAACTTTGCTCCTGATTATTGTTTGATAAATTCCATTTATTTCTATTATTAATTTACTAATTAAAAAGTATTTTAAAAATCAAAAAATATTTTTAAAGTTACGAAAACGTTAAAAAATTATTATCACCAAGTCTAAATATATTTTAATATATAAAAAAAAGATTTCTCTAATAATTAATTGAAACACCGTTATTACTAATACAATTGTCATTATAAGACACATGTCCTGAAGTTAAACATTTTAGTAATCTTTGAAATAAGTGAATGTCAAGAATAGAAATTTTCTTGTTAAAAAAACTTGCTTGACTCTGTCAGTGGATATAAA
Organism: Bipalium vagum; assembly: GCA_037834085.1. Taxonomy (NCBI): domain Eukaryota; kingdom Metazoa; phylum Platyhelminthes; order Tricladida; family Geoplanidae; genus Bipalium; species Bipalium vagum. The sequence goes on along the minus strand of JBBMKC010214030.1, from coordinate 22,404 downwards.
TTATGGAATTCACGATTAAAGAATATTTCCGCCAGTGCTTTATGATGATAGTCAGTACGTATCGTATTCGGATTCCCATTACATACGCTGACCTACTACTAAATCAGTTCTGAAATACAGAAGAAAATTAGATAAATTCATAAAAGAGATAACAATTTCCTAACATGAGCTCAGGAAAGTTAACCAAGCAACAAAATTTAAGTTGAAAATAAGCTTGAAAACATAGATCACCTCAAAATGGTGTGGTTCCTATACCGACTATTATATCGAATTGTACATTGAATATATATACCAAGTTTTGTAGAAAGAAATAAGACAAAAAAATTGTATTTTACAAAGTTATTTACAGGTTTTGAACATAGTTACAAACGTTAATGTCAGCGGTAAGGGAAGCTCTTTTGTCACTTTTCATTCCAATCAGCTGAGAAAATTTTTGATTTTGAATAACCTTTTCCCAGTTTTCTTCGGATATTTTGCAAAAGTTTGTGGATCGAGCGAGTTAAGAACCTCAGTGTTTTTAAAATCGATTTCCTTGTAATTATCATCGTAAATAGTGAGAGGGACGGCAAGCATTTGCTTTTTCGGATATGTTTCATCATGTCCGGAAAAATTGGGGAAATCCAATTCGACGTAGTTGAGCTTTTTAACGACATTGGGTTTGACGTTGATCGATGGATGGCATTTTGAAATATCGACGGGCTCTGACAAGATCGATTGAGGTGAGATATTGAAATATTCGCGATTATTCGATATTCTGGACACATTGGTGTCCGTCGAGTGACGTTTTGGCTGAAAAGTAGTCAAGTGATTGACGATATTAAAATAGTTCTGGTGATTTTGCGAGTTTCTTTTATTCATTTTGTCAGAACGAGCAACGTGTTTGACTTGATCCAATGTCGAATTTAAAGACGACGAATATGGATGAGAAATCACACCGTGTAACTGTTTGGGTGTTACGACTTTCGAAACAGATTGGCATTGTAATGGCTTTTCGTAGTTGTTGCTTCCGTCGTCGGTTCGCGGTGGAGAAGGCGTGTGTAAGCAGCTAGATGATGATGAGCTCTCACTAATTTGCGAATATATCGCCGCCCTAAGAGGGTTATCGTGACTTTTGTCGATTGTCTTGTCGTCAGATCGTGACAGATTTGTGTCAGTATTTGCTGACGAAGATGAACAAGACGAACTCCATTTGACATTTTCGATGGAATTAATGTCTGAATAAGTTTTGTGATTTCGCAAAGATGACAGTGACTGATAACACTTTCCGTTATTCGGGCGGGAAACGATGCTCGTGTTGACAAGCTTGCAAACTATGTCTTGAGAATTGGAACGAGGACTGGTGTTATGGATCACTGAACAAAACACCGATTTTTAGTTGAATAAACATTTTTTACAAAAAAGTATAAAAGGTACTTAACTTATCTAATTTAATTTTTAAAAAATTACTTAAATATTTTTAATTATACAGTCAAAGCTGCAATTAATAAACACTAGAATTAAAAAAAACACTCATTTATAAAATGACATTTATTGAACAAATCAATTTCATTAGTGTAATTTTTAACCAATAAAAAAAATCAATTTTATTATTTACAATAACCAATTACAATATATATGATGTATATAATAGAATAAACTAATAAATTTTAACAAATTTTATTTGTTAGAAAATATGTTAGTTTTGTTCGTCGATTTTTCTTTTCTGTTAGAATAATATTTTCCATTTCCCATATTCTATTAATTTCCTGATTACCATTTTGTATAAAATACCTTTCTAAGCGTTTAATACAATTAAAGGCATTTAAGCTTTTCATTGTGGGTTCCTCAATAATTTTTTCATTATTTTCTTTACTATTACGATTTTCAGAAACATGCATTCTTAATATTGAATTCATGTCCTGAATCTGTATAATATTTCGAAAGCATAAAATGATCTTTTTACTTCGTTTTACAAAGTTTACTACTTGCAGGTTTGACTGTATATATTTATTATAATATTTACTTGTACTACCTATTAAAATTTAAAAGTTTGAAATTTGATTTCAAATTAGAAATTTGGTGAATATCTTACAATCATTGGAGTTAGACTCAAACTTTTATGAATTTAATTTTTTTTTTAGTATACTGTTATTATTTTTGAGTTAAATTTCCAACTTTATGATTTTTTAATGTACAATTTTATTTTAATTTTAATTAAGGGACGCAAAATGAAAGAGAAATAATAAAAAAAGATAATAAAAAAATAATAAAGGAAATCATTTCAAGTAGACCAATATTTAATTAATACTTAATTATTTTTATAAAAGTCCAAAAGAATTGTTAAAAATAAGACATATTTTATCAAAAATTAAAACAATTAATAAATTATTTTATAATTAAAGAAATAAATTATTAAAAATAATTTATATTTAAAAATTAATAAAATTGCCTTGTTTCAACGTTCAATGTATACTTTATGAAGAGAGTAAGTTAAAAATACATAATTATCATTATTTATTACGTGGTGAGTGAGATAAGTACCCGGATTATATGAAAAATAATGTTTCATAATAAAAATGTTATGCATATGAAATCAATATTTTATATATTTAATCCAAACAATGTGCGTTTAAATGTGCATTGACAATTCATGTAAATGTCTTTTTTAAATTTTGGTTATTATTTATTGTAATGAGTTCTGTTGAATTCAGAAATGTGACAAATTTCTTGGTGAAACGTAGAATAGACAAAATAGAAAATTCTGGACCAGTTAGCAGAAGTGTGCACAGACTTTGTCCACTGAAATCAGCAATTCATATTTAGATTGGAGAGTTGTGCCTCGATTTCTTACTGTCGAGATGTGTGACGCGTGTTGCCAGTTAAACATTAATCTATTCCAAAATATGACTAGAGATTTCTTTGCAATATAGTTACAGTGGTTGACACTCCCCTGAGTTCAAATATATTCTGAACTAAGTGCAAATTATCAGAATGATTTTTCTCTATTGAATAAGCATTGCGAAGTTGAGCTCAGAAGCATCACACCGTCTATTTTAAGAGATCGAATAATAATCAATTGGACTTCACAGAAAAAGAACCCTAAGTCAAAAGTGCTTTTTATTGCTTTCTCATAAAACTGACTCACCACCTTCTAATAAAACCACAGCGGTCACTATTGTGGTTGCTGCAGAACATGACCCAGTTTGCACTAGTTCACTGTCCAAGCAAACAGTTGTTGATTCTCAGTTTAAATTGTTTAATCATCCGACTTACAGTCATGTTTCCGACTTGTTACTGTTTTGTTCCGACACCTATAAAATGCTTTGTGCGGTAAAATCTTCGAGGCTTTACAAGATTTAAAATTGGAAATCTAGAATTTGTTGAAAGAAAAGTCAACATTTTTTCGAAATTTTGTTTTTCGGCCTGTCACATCCTTGGGAAAACGTGTTATGAATGAAAGTTCTTATATTGAGAAAAAAACCTACTTCTTATACTGTATATAGTGTGTTAAAAAAATAAAGTTTCTAACACTTGTCTTTCATACGTAGTCTGGATACTTATCTCACTCACTACGTATTATTACAATATGAATACAAATTTGACTTTTTATTATGTTGTCCAAAACAACCCTTTTTTAAGTTTCAATAGATAGTTTTTATTTTACAAGAAAGAATCAATTGTTTTGACAGACCAGAGCCCAACACTGATCTATCTTTTGGATTTTAATTTTATAACATTCTGCAAGTCTGAAGTAAAAAAAATTAAAAAATTGTTAAAACAAATCTAAATATTTAAACTAATAACAAATAGAAAACTAGTTCACGTATTACACAAAAGATGATGTCATCGTGTCAAATGTAATATTCGAAATCAGCAGTTACACTTTTATTGGCTCACAGTATATCACTGCCAAAAATTAATGTTTTTTTTTCAAAACATTTACAACATAATATTAAATAAGAATGAAAAATTAATTCAATTTGAAAAGAAATCATTTTTATTAACCTATTAAATTTTTTTAAAAAATGAAATAAAGTAGGATTTTTTTTGAAAAAGAGGAAAGGAAATAAAACTTAAAACAAAAATATCATTAGTCAAAATTATTTAAAAAGTTTAAGATTGACGATATAATATCATATTAAAAAAGGATAATTTTTCTTTAGGTGAGAATAATAATCATTATTTACTTGTATTTCTTCTTTCTGCTTCAAAGGGGAAACGTTCTAACTCTACTTTCCTGTAAAAAATATATCATCAAATAAAATAATTGATTTTATTATCTAAATAATTTATTTGGTTTTTCCTTTTTTAATTTTAAATTATTAATTTCATTAGGAAAAATATTTTCTTTCTTTTATCCAGTCATATTTTCTGTTGAATATTACAAAATGAAAAAAACAATTAAATATCTATTTTATCATTTTGAGAAAACTTAATTTTTATCAATTTTACATTAATTAAGGTAACATTTTAATTGATTTTATTATTAAATCAAAGTTCATAAGTTTTTGATATTTATTTATTCTACCATCACCAAACCATGGGAATTCTACATCATTATACATTAGATTAAAATAGAGCATTTAAAATTAAGTAAATATTATTTTTTTGACATGCACATAAGTTTAAAATCAAAACACACTAATTACAATTTTATTTATATATAATTTTAATTAATTGCAATTTTTAATTTTCATTTGAATTAATTTCCCTCCGATAATCAGAACTTCTTGTTACTATTTTTAGATTAGTTGTCCAAATGCTTATGCCACTGGCTTTTCTAACACAAAAATACCTATACGATGAGAAACAATGTGCAAGCACTTTTTGTTTTACTGATTACAAGACAAACGTTTATTGACAAAGAAACCATTATTATTACAACAATCATCATGAAGTCAATTATTGTTCTATTTAAAATGTGCACTTCACAACATTTAAACAATCACAATTGCAAGATGAGAGATTGAATTTTGGACACGATCACATTGAGCATTTGTAAAAAAGATAATATTGTATTATCAAGTGCTGTAAAGAACCGCCTTGTTTCATACAATACTTTTATGACTTTCATCTCGAGAGTCCTTTGCAGGAAGAACAAGCAATACCGATTTATTAAGTAAATGAAGTGACAATAAACTACCAATGTTTTTGGTGTCTTTTATATTTCATGTTTTCTCTTATCTTACGTTTAAAATTTGTAAACAAATTTAAAAATTAAAGCTCTGAGAACCAGTAACAAGTTGACCTAATTCCAGTTTTTTAGTAACAAAATCGTAGTTTATTTCTAAATAATCTATCTTATAATAAATAATATATACATGTATTTTTAAAACGAATAATATTTTTGGGGGAAAACTGCACTTTACCTAAGCGTCTTATTAAAAGGTTTTTCGGTTCTTGGTTACCCGATGGTATTAAGATACTGAAAATGAAAATTTATATTTTTTGGTAGAATTTTTCTTTTAAATTTCCTTTGTGTTTTGCATAATTTATTTACTGGGTTGGTAACTAAGTAATTGGGTATTTTTATAAGTAATTCAAATAAAAAATATAAGACAAATTCCAAGTTTTATTAAATAAAATATTGCCCATTTACGTCGATGACCTTCTGTCATCTTTCAAGAAGCACCATAACTCCGTTTTCGAAGATTTTGTGACTCTTATTGTTAAAAAAACTGAGCAAGATCCGGTTTTCATTATTTTCCATTCAAAATGCTTTGCAGCAGCCAAAATAAATATAATATATAAAGGAAGACAATACCTTTTTCGATTGGCCAATTCTGCTCGTTTTCTTATTATTTCATTATTCAAATTTGATAATTGTTGAATGTAGATAGCCTAATTTATCGTTTCATTTTATGGTAAGTGTTTAGATTAAATAATTCCTTTGTAATCTCATCAAACTGACAACATAACTTCTTTTGATGGCTACCAGCTTTAGGAGTCATTACTTCTGACTCACCAATCTTGCCCCACGATCTTTTCCGGGCTAAATTCTCATACCTATTTCATTTTTTTTGTCTCCAGAAATCAATCGTTTCAGGAAAGGTTCAGTTTTGTTGCGTTTCATGGGTAACTCATAAATGCTGAATCAATATTGCGGTAATATCCTTCAGGTCATAAGGAATCCATATATCAAGGTAGTTTACATATCTCATCTGGTTTAGTCGCCTTTCGATAGATACTTAAAATACATTCTGATTTTTAGCTAACTGGCGAATTGTTATATGACGATCACATTTAATAATTTCTCTGATTTGGTCGTTAGAAACGTCCAATGGCATCTAAAATGTGGTTCGTCATTCAGAGAAAAATTTCCACAACGAAATTTGGGCTACCAATTTTGACACTGTCTTACTTTCAAGGCTTCATTTCCATAGACGTCACAAACATCTTTGTTCGCTTACGTTGCATTTTTCCTTTTCTTAAAGTTGGAAAGCAAAGTGTGACGAAAATGGATATTTTTGTTTTCCATTATTTTAAATATTTGCAAATAAATGCCTTTTAAAAGATTGACTTAAACAATGGTTGATTAATTATGTAACATAAATGTAAATAAATGACTAAAAATTTGTTTTTGAGAGTATAAATTTGACCCAAATTACATTATAAAAAAATACGAAACTACTTAGTTGTCAACCCAATAAAACAACTAACAGTTTTGTAGAAATTATTTTTTTAATCCAAAAACTTTTATGTATTCATTATATTTTTTCTCATTATTTTCAAATTCATTATCATCCAGTTTAGATAATGAATCGTTGTGAGATAATCCTATCATTACCTAAAATTCTTTAAAAGACTAAAAAAATATTTAAAGTGTAGTTCTATCCAATAATGTTAATTTCAATCAAACTTAAATAACGCAAAATGATATTATTCAGGGTTTTATATTGGTTTGCTGCCATAGAGGTTTCAAGGTACATCAGCGACTTTCAACTCATTATTCTTAAACAATTAATTTTTACAGTCTAGATATTGTGGCAATCTGTTGAAATAAAAGCATAGAAACCTTGAATACATTTCACAACTTTAGATAATATTGAACGTGGTTCTCATAGTGATATTCTAAAGTAAAAATTTGATTTGGTTTTATTAAGATCAAAAGATTTTTAATTCCATAAATTTTATAACTCGTTTCCTAATATCGGTAAAGTTTTAAGAAATTGGATTGAACGATTTAAATTAATAATAATAATAAATTATAATAATAATTTTGATCTTAACAACAAGCCTTGTTAAGGATCTCTTCAGAAATTTGCCAACCCTGATTTACAAATTTTGTTAAAGACAATTCCTTAATTAATCAAGAAAAGGATTGTCCGCACAATTTAGAATTAAATATGACATAATTTTTCACAATATTTCAATAATATTTCAATAATAATTGATTTTTCGCTAAAGCTTCTACTAAAAAATAAATGATAAATTTTAAAATAATTATTATAAAATTAAATTATAACTTAATAATATTTTAATAATAATAATTCAATATGATTTCCACTTCTATAAAATCTATGAAAGGTAAAAATAAAATCCAATAGAATTTTTTTATTGGAAATTGTTTTTTAAGAAATTTATTTTTAAAATGAATAATAAAATAATAATTCCAACTTTTTAAATTCCGATTCCATGGGAATGGTATTGTAGATATCAGAATCTGAAACACGAAAAAAGATTGTAATGAAGTTAGTATAGTAATGGTTGCTTTCGATTAATATGGCCCTCTAATTATTCCTAGAACGCTTGCCTTAATCGATCACAACGTGTCCACCTCATTTCGTTGTAACATTCACGTTTCATGACAACATTAAAATAAAATAACTTGAAATTAATCGATTTTTTCTGGAAAATAATGAGAAATATTTTCATTCAGTTCAGAACAATTACACAATGTAAATTGGCCAAACCAGTTAAAATAATGCTATCAATAAAAGGTAATCTATCAAATAATAGATCAATTACAAAATCAATGGAAAGACTATAAGGACGTTTAATGATAAGAAAGAATTAATCCATTAGAATTAAATCAATTGAATTTAGATTAAGTAACATTTAAATGTAATAATCTTGTACCTGATATTTAAAAGTAATAAGAAAAAATCAATAAAAATAATAATTTTCAAATGTCTTGTCTTATGATTTCTGATTTTATTTGTGACATGCACTTCATTTGCCACACTGGAAAAACAGTAATACTGTTGATTTCAATAAAAATAAAATATAATTCAATAAAGTCACATAATTAAAAAATATTATTAATGACAGATTTAAAATAGATACAGGGCTCGTAAGTATTTGAAGACATATTGATTTCTCATGGAAAACATAAATATAATGATAAGGAATAACTTATTGATCTATACTCATCAAGTCGCAGTGTTTGGAATTTTCCTTACATTACATTAACGGATTTAATCTCTTAGCGACAATGTACAAATGATGTACAAATAAACGTAATAAAATAAAATCGGGGAATTTCTAAATAAGAATGTTTAGATTTCAAAGCCACTAGAAAAGCATTTAGCTTCATTTTTTGAGTGATTTGTTTTTCCGTCATTATTATTTATTCTATTATTTTAGTAAAACAAATTTCATATGAATATATATTTAAGAAATTATAAAAATTGACATTTAACTTCTATCCTCAAATAACTTATGCACTCTGTAATACTTAGAATCCAAAAATATTGATATCTAATTTAAGTCTCACAAATATTGTATTATTTATATATTTATGTATGTATTATTATTATTATAATGTATTCGAATTAACTTTACAATGCGAATTAAGACAATATTTTTTACATCTTAGCATAAAAAATTAACATGTAATTATTTATATTATTCAGTTTCAATGTTATTAGCGGTGCAGAAAAGTAATGAGAAAATTTTATATCAAAATCAAAACTATTTTATATTAACAAAAACAATTGATTATTTTCAATAAATATTTGACATTGTTAACCAATGAATGAATCCCATGTGAAATTTGATTTCCTATTCAATAAAAATATCTTTTCTCCATAAAGTATTTCTTTTATTCAAGTTGAAAATATTTATCCACCGGCACAATATTTTATTAGACTTTTTTATGAGCTAAAGATGAATTTCTTTAATTTTTTTCTAGGAATATGAATAATCTATTATATACTAAAAAATCAATAACGAAAATTTTGTGTATTACATTTAATTTTCTTATTAAATGAAAATAAAAATAGTTAGAAGTTAGGAAATTAAATTACTTGTTTTAGTACGTTTTCCATCTTCATAGACCTGGAATGAAAGGGATAAAATAATAAAATATTAAAAAAAATAATTGTTGCCAATGATGAATATTATCAATCAAACATGCAAATAAAAATTCAATTTGTAATCATAAAGAATAATTTAAAAATTGATAATATTCATAAAAATATAATTATTATTTACAATAATCATGAAAAATTAAAAAAAATAATTTATTTTTTAAATATTTCTAATACTATGAATAGTTAAACAAAGCATACAAAAAACTACTCAAATTTATTTATTAACCTATTAATAATAAATATTCTAATATATTAATTTAAATATATAAAAATATAAAATAATAATAAATATTATTATTAATTTTGACAAGTGATTTTCTAATTTTCATTAAATATAATTTATTGATATGACAAGAACGAAAACAAAGACGTATCAAGATGTATCCACCTTCCTGAAATTGATAAAAATAAATATATTATTTGAATTTCATCTAGTGTTTATAAATATTTATATATTTTCAATATATTAATGTTAATATTTCATGAATATTTTAAATCTAATCACTGTATAATAAAGAAAAACGAAAGAGTTATTTTTGACTAAAAGTATGTGCAGCTATTGATACTAATGGAGGCTACGAAATATCTATCAAGATGCAACAATTGAAACAATTAATGTTAGCTGATGTGCAAAGGGATTTGAAAAGAGAAAAACGAGTGTCCGTGACAAACAACGTGGTCGTCTACCAACTCCAGTCACAGATAAAGACCAACAAAAGATCAATAAAATGATTAAAGGATACCCGAAATCAACATAAAAAATGCTGCAAATGTTATCAATATATCATATGGTTCTGTTCTGCTAATATAAAAAGTGATAGCTTTGGATTTCAAAATTTTTACAAAGGGGATTCCTTGATTGATAAAAGAAGATTTTCAAATTTTTCAGAGCTTCTGCAGATGTCCGAATTTCAAAATGTGATTACAGGTGATGAAACTTAGATTTACCAGCCCGACCAAGAAAGTAAAAAAATAGTCAAAAACAGATTATAGAAACATTTTTCTGATAAAGATGGTTTAATTCTTATTAACTTCATGTAACAAGTCAGTACCAAAACCAAGACGTCTTAAATCAATACTTTTTATAAGCTTAGGGATAGTATCAAGATGAAGAGGAAACAGGAAGGTAATAATTCCAACCAAATTAAAATTAGAATGGTTTGATGTCCACAATCCGTCATACAGACCTGGTTTTATTTATTTATTTTTATTTAGTTTTACACCTTTATTTGCTTGTGTCTATGAAAGATTATTTGCATGGGAAACGATTCGACAAAATAGAAAGGTCAAGTTGACTTTGCTGTGATGGTTAAAAAACCGCTTTTGAGATCCTTTCCAAAAATTATTTAAAATTCGTTTTCCAAGGTGATTATGTTGAAGACGAAATATATGTGTATAAATAAATAAAATAGTCAATTGAAGACATTACTTTGTGAAACATATATATTTGAAACTTTGAACGAGTTAAAAAACATATCCATGAGTACGTTTTGCAGATAAATGATGCTGGCCAATGGAATTGGCGAAAGGATGATAACATAAGATTTCATCTTTCTATTCCCGTCTAAATGGTGATCAAGGATTTGAACCAATCCAGTCAGGGTCAGATAGTATCATTCTATGACAGGAAATGACACAACCTCATTAAAGTTAGAAAAGTCAGTAGATATTTAGGACTAAGTGAATGATCCTGTCCATTGTAGATATCTTAGATCAGTTGATTTGAACTGAAAATTCGAGTAGACGAAAGAAACAAATACAAGCAAATAAAAAGAACATACATAGAGCCAAAACATCTAGTTCAGTTTATGATATCGATGTCTTGTCTGATAATTATGAAAAGGCAATTAAGCAAGGAATTTTTTGGAGACAAATGGGAACCAAATTGGTGACGGGAGGATAGAATCTTAAATTTATATGTTTTATTCAACTTAAATTTGAACTGTTCAAGGGAAAACGGGAAAGTGCCATAAAAATAGAAATAACCTCATATTTAGATAATCATAAATACAATTACATAAACTGCTGGCAGATAACGAACATGCCAAAGAATTGAGGGTCTTTTACAGAATATAAAGTTAAGCAGATAAAGAAAAGAGATATAATATGGTTGAAGGAAGTGAGAAAGAACAACAAGTCAAAGACACATGCTACATTGATGACAATTGAAAAGGGCATAAACTGTAAGGGGTTAAATTTCTTGAGATTGTCCAAAGATATCAAACAATAATCATAAAGATTCTTTGTGGAATAAAAAAAATAAAATGACGGCAATAATTATTTAATGTTATTGAGCGTCTCTTTATCAAGTTGTAATGGTGAATGTAATTACATTGACTTCACACTGAACAATTCCCAAATTATCATAATTTAAAAAATTATTATTTCTAAATAAAAAATCAAAGTTATTAATGAGTGAATTGAAGAATAGAAAATATTGATTTAGATTTGGCTGAATTGAGAGTAAAATTAATAATTGTTACTCACATTTCTCAGAGCACGTTCGAAAAACAGCTAATAATAATAATATTATTATTATTATTATAAAATAATTAATAAATTAAAAATTAAATTGCTCATGGATTTCCAATGAAGTGACGTCATTTAAGATTTAGATTGTGAATGTTGTACGTAGAAAATTGATTTATCGTCCGCTTTCCACTGACAACCGTTTCAAAGACCAAAGGTGTAAAAACAACGGACAGAAAAAAGATAACAAAAAGCCGAATTACGCTCATTATGAAGAAAAGAAAAAGTTTTGTTAATCAACGGTTATTTATCCATGGTCGTAATACTGACTGTTTTAATAGGTATATTCATTCATACGTACATTCATCAAAACGGTGTACATAAACATTTGACAGCTCTTTATGATTTTTAACATGTTCCAACGAAAATAATACTCACATAATCAATGTAAAAAATAATCAATAAATAAATAATGGATTTATAAAAATTATAATGAGCAAAAAAAGAATTCCAGGTCTCAGTAAAATCACAGGAATAATAATAATTAATTAATTATTAAAAGAAATAAAAATGAAAAAAATTAATATCGTATAAAAAATTAATTTAACAATAAATTATTAATAAATAAAAAACATAATAAAAATAATTAATTTAAAAATGATTATAAAAAATGTTAGAAGTAATTTAAATTAACTTTAATAATTATCGGCAATAATTAATTATTTATTGTTCAATTGCTGTTGTCAGTAATCATCAAAAAATATTGAAATTATTATTACAGTGACCTTGTGAAATCGAAGAAATATATTAAATATACAAAAATTATATATTTTTATCATGTAAAAATTATAAAAATATAATTTATAATAAAATTTAATAAAAATGTTAACTCAAATAATTTATTAATAATGCTGCTAATAGTAGTGCTAATACTACTAATAATAATGATAATAATAATAATACTATTAATAGTAAAAATATGAAAAATAAAAAATTTGATTATAACAATAAGTGATAATAATAGCAATCGAATGATATTATGCTGGTTGCGTAGGTAACAACAACAACGCAAATTGTCCAAATAGCGAAGTCTTGAATGCCATCGCTGCCCAAACGAACTATTTACAGAAACACATAACAATGACCAATGACTAAAATCTGTCATCAAAATTCATCTATCTCAAGACGCTGCTCTCTTCATTACCAATTCGAAATCGTTAATAACGGATTAAATGCACTTTGGCCGTTTAAGAATATATTTATTCATTAGCAACATAATAAATCTGTGGAGAGTTTTCACAGGACCTATAGTAACTATATGCATAGCACAACTGAGACGAGAAAGGTGTACCGCGATAAGATTTGAATTTCGTAAAAGAGTCGAAATTTAGGTGGGGAAATGGATCAAATTATCTCACTATTGAAAATCTCATTTTAAGGGTCATTCAAGACGGAGACAATATGAATAATGAGTTTTTCTTCTGATGAAGATTTAAACAAAATTATTATTTAAAAAATATTTTTAATTAAATATTAATTTTCCTTTAGATATCGAAAAGAAAAGATTTTTTCTACCAATTAATATATGTATAAATAAATAAATATAATTAAGGAAAAATTTTTAAAAATTTTGCAAATTACTAAATTACTAATTTAAATATAATTTTATATTTTAATAATATAATTTTTTAATTTTTGAAATTATAAATTGGAATGGAAATAATTTATTTTCACATTTGCTTTCTCTTTTTAAAAAAAAATAATAAAACAAAGTATTGAGTTAACCTGATTCGCATCAATGGGTCCATCATCCACAGAATCCATCTGAAAAATTAAAGAATGTTCTTCGGCATCTTCATGAATGTCGACATTGTTTCGACAGGTAGAAGAGCTCTCATACAGGTTGACAGACTGGCTGGTAGAAGTCTTTGGAACAGAAACATCTGAAGGGAAAAAATTAACCATAGTAATTCTTGATTTTGAGAAATGTTATAAACTTTTGAATACCAATAATACTACAGTCAAACCTTCCAAAATGAACGCTTTTTGAGTAAACATTTTTTTGAAACGAACAAGCTTAGAAATGTTTTGGAACGTATTTGGCATGTATTTTATTTTACGTATTTTAGCATGGGAAAAACTACAACAGATGAGAATATCAGAAATCAATCAAAACGATGAAAACATACTTTTATGAGGTGTTATAATGTTATAAAATTAACAAATCGTTGTAAATAAAAAAAATAAATTTACCTGGGCGGTAACCTTTAGTAATAATAATAATAATAATAATAATAATAATAATAATAATAATAATAATAATAATAATAATAAATAATATTATAAGGTGATCAATGAGAAATTAAAACGAATACAAAACTTAAAAAAGAAAAGTTGAAGATAACGCAGAAACAAAACTTTAAAAAAGTATTTCATGGTTTTTCAATTTCAATTTCTCCTCCGAGTTTTCATAAAACTCTTCAACGAGAAATGTTAGTTTGAGTAAAAATGTGAAAACCAGACATCCAATTGTGAAAAATATAATAAAAATCAATACGGTACAGCGAGGAACCAGCCAATGATGATGATGGTGGTGGCGGTGGTCATGATGATGGTGAAGATAATAACGGTGCATATGTTAAAAACCAAACACAGAGAGAGACATAAATAGACAGATTGATAGAGACCTATACATCATGAGATGTGAACACTCTAATTACCATAGGCACGTGAGGCTGTCAAAAATAGATCGCAGTTAAAATGAGAATACAGAGGAATCACGAGATGCCATTCAATAACTGACAAGAAAATTGCTCTTTGAACAATTGTTCACAACGACAGAGGGTTCCAATTTGGAGATCAGTCTGTCGAGTTTCGCAAAAAGTATTTTTAAAAATGAAAAAAAAATCATCTATTTTAATAATAATAATAATAATAATTAACAATGAAAGTAAAATTTACAATAATATTTTAACTATTATTAATATTACTATTTTTTTAGAATTAAGTGAAAAAATGTCAATGTAATATCATTAAAATTATTATTTTTAATTATAATTACAAAATTTCCTTTATCGATTTAATCATTACAATTAATTTCTATAATGATTAAAACAGTTTTTAAATGAGAAAAATATAAAATAAAAATAACCAATTAAAATTAATTAAATTTACTTATTTGTTTTTGAAAATATTAAAAAATGTCATTTAATAATTTTACAACTGATTAAAAAAATAGGAAAAAATTGATTAAAATTATTTCGACATAAGAAAATAACTAATTTATATCATAAGAAAACTAATACTATTAACGAAATATTAGACAGGGTTACAAAAACAGTGTTCATAATAACGCATTTATATTTTGTGTAAAATATATTTTAAATATGGGCAGATATATATTTACAGATTGTGCAGTAAAGCAGATCCATTTATAATGTTCGAAACGTTGAGTTCCTGCAAAATCTGAAGAACAAACATCAACTTGGAAACCTCTTCTTTATGTAGGAAAATAACCTTTTTTTGAAGCAGAATATAATCAAACATAACCACAACCACCTCATTCTCCTGACATGAACCTAATTTATCGCTTCATATTCCGCAATTTAGAGTAAAGGAAAAGAATAAACTCAGTCAAATACGTCCATGAAAAGAAATTTTCCTAGAATAATTCTTGGGAAGACAGACAACACACAAGTTGACTCTTGAGTTGAATCGATTTAGAGACGATGAACATAAATTTATGTCATGTTGAAGTATTTGAATATTGGTCAAAAAATGTTACATGATTTCTGGAAAACATAGGTTTTAAATTTTTTTTAGGACTCGCTATATTTATTAAAAAATCATTTTAAAAAAAATATTTATTATATTGCTGAATTAAAAAAATTTATAAAAAATTCTTAAATATTAAAAAATTATTTTTTTTAATAATTATTATTCAAATTAATTATATTAGGATAAATGAATAATAATTTTTATTTATTTTAAAAATATTTTTATTTTTTATATAAATTATTATTATTAAAAAAATTACTTTAATTAATTATATTAGTATAAATAAGTGACAATTATTGTTATTTTATTTATTTATTTACAGTAAAATAAATTATCAAACTAAGAAATATTTAATTTTTTTCAAAAATTCATTTATTTTATTAATTATTTATTTAATTTCTTAGAATTATTGGATCATGTTTTTTGACCGATTTAAATTTTTACATGTTGATAATAAAGAAATAAATATTAAATTAATAAACAGTACAGTGATGGGTGTTCCAACCGATGGAATCGAGTACATAATTGTACCTTTTTCGTACCATAAGCATTATGTAGTTGCAGCTAAAAAAACATGATCCGAATTTTTTTATTGTAAATATTTATCCATATAATTTCATAGTATACTTAATATCATTTTATTTATTATTTATCCATAAAAATAATATTTGATATTAAAAATATATATTAAAAAAAATAAAATGAGTACCATAGTCCGATGTTTGAGTTTCAATAGAACTCAAAGTTCTTATCCGATGGCTTTGAGTCATTTCTCTGGAGTTCGAGCAACTGTTGAACCTTTTCAAATCGACATATTCACATCGTCTTCTTTCCAAATGATTCTGATCAATTCTCGAGAAAGGTGCTCTATCACGAAAATGGATTGTTGAGATAGATACATTAGAAATCCAAAAAATTAATTATACTTAAGAATTCTTTCATTCAAAGCATTATGGATGTCGTTCAAGACTTTTTTGTTGTCGTGATGGAAGGTATAAATGGCACATTCTATCACCAATGTTTATAGATCAACATCATGTTCAATGAAAACATTACGACGTTCCATTACCTTTAGCACTTTTGATTTCAATATTCAGAAAACAATCACTCAAATTGATTTCGCCAATGTTGAAAATGTTCCAAATCTTCATCACTTCTTGTCCTTTGTGTACATCGGACGTCAGACAGATCCGGTGTAACTGAACGTGAAAACGGTACCAATGCTTGACAATTAATATTGAATCTTCTTTGTCACAGTCATAAAGTTCCATGAAATATGAAACATCTGAATGGTTGTATAATGTAAGAAAAAACAAATAAATAAGAGATTCAACATAAAAACACAATTTGGATCTTTTTTGATTTAACTGTCACGTTTTCTGACAATATTCTGAAGACTGCACTAACACCAATCGTCGCAGGACGTCGACATCTATCAAGAGGCTGCTGGCTTCGATCCAAGTACAGAAAACAACGCTATGGGAGCACATATTCTGGCGCCAATATAAACGGGATTTCCTATCTCTCACATTACGAACTAAAACTTTCAACAACTCCAGACTAAATGATCCGATCCGACTACCCAAGGTATCAAACATTGTAGAATCGATAGGGATATCAGTTTATTAGCTAGGGGTCTTCAGAGGTCACAGGGAAGTTAAATCATATTTTAACCAAAAATTTTTCACTTCGCGCTCCTATATTCTAGAAGTGATCAGTTTCAGGAATTTTCATGACAGTTTTTAAAAGTATAATTTCTGATTTATTGACCAAAAACTTTCGAACTTTCAATTCTATATTGCTTCCAGAAATCGTGTTCTTCGTGTTCAAATAGGTTAATCCAATTTTTAATAATACCGAAATCGATTATTTTGTTTTGGTAAACATTCACGTATTTATCGTAAATTTTCACGGATATTGAAGAAAATAATATCACACAACGAAAAATTAAGGTGCTCAATTCAGACAACATATTGATAAAACAATTTTGTTTGAAATAAATCAATTTATAATTTCATAATAGTTTTCATTTCAAACCAAACTAATTGTATAAAAATATTTGCGAACAGGAATGGTTTTTTTCACTGGTCGTATAAATATATAAATTCGCATTAGAAATATAAATAATAAATACAAAGAAGTTTAAATAATAAATAAGTCTAAAAATATTTTAATTCATTTATTTATTTGACTTTTAATATTGAAATTGTCATAAATTGATTTAAGTACAATTAAAACGAAATACTAAAAACCTTTTGAAAAAAATAAAATAATATAAATGAACTTTAATAATTGATTAAATAAAACTGATTTCTAATAATAATAATAATAATTATAATAATAATAATAATAATAATAATAATAATAATAATAATAATTGTTTTAGTCTAATAATAATATAAATTCTAAAAATAAATAAATCAATCAAATCATTCGTATTAAGTATAAGATTTTGAGAGCATCAACATAGTTTTAGTATTTTAATTAATTTAATTAAAACAAAAAAACTAAATAATTAACGAAAAGGAATAAATATCCGTGAGTAAAGTCCAATTAAATAAATAATACATAATTTTAATATAATGATAATAATATTATAAAAATGTTTTAAAATTATTATATAATTAAAATTAATAGATAATAGATAATTAAATCAATTTTCTTCTTATGGCAATAAATCAATTTTATTTATTAATTATTTGAAATATTATTATTTTCATTCGAAAAAAAATATTTTTTTATAAAATTAATTTTGAATTTTCATATCACTTTATAATTAGTGCATTTTATTGTTATTGAAGAATTATTGACAAAAGTAAAATATTATTCACGATCAAAGAAGTAGTTCATTATAATTAATTAAATTAAAAAATATCTGTCATTCACATTTCTGTCAGCGCAATTAATTTTTAATTAATAATATAAAATTAAGTCTCTTGAACCATCAATTAAAAGGACTTTGTCTTAAGTCTATGCTGCTGAAAATGGCATAAAAATCAAAAAATAAAAAGATAATTATTTATTACTTTATTATTAAAAGCTTTCACAAATTACAATGTTATTTCATTTAAAAAATAGAATTTCTCTTATGATATTTTTCTTTCATAAAAGTGTCATTATTAATAAATATATTGTTAAAAAGGAAACAATATCAATTGGTAATTTACAATTGTAATTCAAACTCACCATTAATGTACTTTTTCAGTGTTTCCTCGAGCTCCATCATCTTATTGATATCTTTGAACCGAATGGAATAGCAGTCTTTCATTCCAATGAAAACAAATTCCACTCCTTTTATTCCACATTCGTATCCATGGATATTTATGCTTTCGATGGCATTACCTTCCACATCCTTTATCACAACACAAAGCGAATCTACATTTCATCAAAAATGTTAACTCCTGTCAGTTTCGATTTTTCAAATTATTTTTTACAAAAAACATTAAAATTTTCACAAAACTGTGTCAAACAAACTTATATATATTTGAAAATCCTTTAGTTCTTTTACAGTTTTCATACTAACGAAATATATCAAGTTAAATTATCGTGCATTTTTAAGTTTAATCATGTATTATAAAAATCTGATTTCCATAGAATTTTTATGTTCACCGTTCATGAAAGAATGAATTTGAAATTTTATAAAAATAAATTATATGGTATTTCATTTTGTTTTAATATTAAAATTACATTCAGTTTTTAAATTTCTGAATTCCATTACGATAATTACAGTCGACATGAATACTGAAAAATGTGGAACGATTATTCGATTTTTTCCAGGTAATAATGAGAGAATCGGGTATTTGCACATTTTTCATCAGGCAAAAATTGCGGTATAACTAGAAGGTTTGTATTCAATACAATTTTTAAAAGTTTTAGTTTATGAAGATCCATGTCAAACCGATGAGAAGCTAGAAGCCAACTTTTTGTTCTTTACAGCTTTGTGTTATCTTTATGTTACTGGTATTATTTTTAGAGATCCTGAACCAACAACAGTTATTTTTAGTGTTTATAATTTGAAAATTATATTTCTTTCGGAATAGTAAAATTTTGTGAAAAATAGATCTTGATATACAGAGTGCCTCAAAAAATGTATACAAACTTAAATTAATTATAAATTAGAAGTCTAATGAAATGCATTTTATGTGGCAGCGTTTCAAAATTCGGTGAACAGAATCTTTTGAGATTCCTAGCTCAAGACTTGCTTATCTCAAAGATGCTTGTGGGATTTGATTAAACAATTCCAGTATCCTTTGTGGTACTTGTCGATATTCTCTGTCTTCCAGAACAGATCTTGTTGACATTATTAATAGTCCCAAATTTTTCGAATTTATCCTATATTCGACTGATTGGAGAATCTATTTGAAATACTTTCTTGAAAAGGGTCTATACCTCTATGATTTCAAACTTGAAATCATTTTTCATAATAAATTTTCTCTGCTCAAAGTTCAACCTAGCTTTCATGATTCAACCTTTAAGAATAAATTTATAGATTTAAAATAGCAGTCATTTCTTACCAGTTATTGGAGTATTTAAACAAACTATAAAACAGGCAATAATGATAAATATATATATAATAATAATAATATAATAATTTTTTTGAGAACTCTGTATTTCTAAAAGTACGGGTTTTCTTATCAAAATACCTAAATAGATTTAAACTATTATGTAACACCGATAGATGTGACAACTGTTACTTAATGGTAAATAAAAAACAATAAAACTTTCATCAGATTCATCCATATGTCATATAGGCTTTGCATCAATATATTGAATCTTTCCTTCAATAAAAATTCTTCTTAATTATGTGGCAGTTAAATCAATTTTCCAGTTCTGTTTCTACATCTGGCCAAAACAACCTTTATGATCTCATTGGTCTTTTTTTGACCACATAGACTGTATTTTTCACCAATCACTAATAATACTTTCGTCAGTCTTAAAGACCATCCAGCTTTTCTGATCCATGAATTTCTGCATATTCAAAAATTTCCTTTATCTGGATATTTTATGATTTTCTTGGATATTTTAAATTTTAAATAAAAACTTACCAAATAGTTTAATTTACTAATTACATATAGTACCATGTCTGTATTGAATAATACGTGTGCGGGTTAGGAGTGAAACTTTAGGGTACTATAAATCTAGTGACATTTCAATCTAATGATAATCATATAACTTATAATTATTTATAACTTATTAACCTTTTTTAATCAGTGACAGCAACGTCATGGACTTATAATCTGATCTTTAAAGGATTCCACTAATAATATAATATTATAGACCACTTTGTTGAAGTGCGGCGAAAGTAGAATTAATAAGCTCAACTCTTCAAACCATTTTTCTTAACATATTAAAGTAAATTTAATATATTTAAACTATATTTTAAAAATTAAAAAATAAAGTTTTCTCTGATAAAAATAAAAAAAATTATATAATTTTTGGAAGTAATTCAAATATTATTTATATTTTTGAAAATTTATCTTCAAAGAGAAATATGTTTAATTCACTTATCTCGCATGATATTGTAAAAACAAATAATACTTTATTATTATTATTATTTCAGCTCAAATCGCTTAATGGTACGTAACAATTGAGTTCGATGTTCAAGTTGTTGGATCATATCAATAATTAGTTGTTTTTAACGAATTAGACAGGCTCATGTCTACAATAATGTCGAACATTGTGTAAAATACTTGTTTTGCTTTGTGTGATGTTATTTAGCGACTGGAACAACAAAAATAACAAAAGTGACCAAAACGAAGACGACGACCACGACGACAACAACAATCTCAAGAATAAATCGGTGAAAACCTACAGACAAAGATTTGATACAAGATCTTGCTGGTCTTATCAAATTGATCTGATTTTTATGAAAGAAGTCTAAACCATTTCTTGCCAACAACACAAACAACAATGTTGATGCCATTTATGTAATGTTCAAACAAACGTCGTTTGTCAATGTAAATAACATTATTAATTGGGTGGCCTAAAATCAATTTTTCATGTGATTGTTGATCTTGAAATAAAATAAAGTTACTTTAATAATTATTAGAGTATTCGGTGAAATAGACTAAGTACAATAATGAAAATATGGATTGGTTTTCTTTTTTCGGTTTATTGAAACAAATCAACCATGAAAAGAATCGGGTTAAAGATATGTTGAGACAGTGATTACATGAACACAACACGTTACAAAAAATAATCTAACCATTTTGACGAGAGGAAGACATAGAGCTGATCAAAATAAACATGAAAAATTCCGAACTCAAAGTCTATACTATGGAATATAGCAAAAAATTTTCTTGAAAGTAAAAAAATTTCATATTGAACAAAATTAATGTAGAAGTATAATAATATTATTGATTCATAAAATAATATGATGATAATAATAATAATAATAATAATAATAATAATAATAATAATAATAATAATAACAAATAAAGCAGAAATCTTCAAATTTTTAAGTTTTAAAAAAAGATGTTAAAGTATACAAAACCAAAAACGTTTCGGCTGATATGTAACTAGCAATGTAAAAATTAAAAGTATAAAAATCAACGTGATTTTTTACTGACATTAATAATTAATTAATTAAAATAAAAATCAATCAATATTCCATTTAGATGTCAGAAAAAATTATTGTTTAAATTAAAACTATAAATCAGTGAAACAATAATCAACAATTGTTAAGTAGAAATTTCCGGGCAAAAATATTTCAGTCTTAAATATTATTGATTGTAAAACATTAAGATAATAATTTTTAAATATAAGATTATTTGAAATTTAAACATTAACTTGCCTTTAAACTAGTAAATTACATTATAAAACTAAATTAAATCGAAATTATTTTTATATATAATTTAATTATTTA